>JAMKCH010032445.1:0-60320 GCA_023653785.1 Ophioderma brevispina
ATATGCCCTGTAAACAACTATTTGCTGATTGGTCCATTGAAACTACAGGATTTTTTTTTTAGCCAATCAGCCAACATGGTACGAATGGTGGTAAAGGGCCTTAAGAAGGCTAGACTCCAAACATTTTGTAAGCTGCATTTTTCAATTGGTTATTAAATGAATGACTTAATTGACCAATCAGAACTGCTGTAAAAATGCCCTCTGGAAGATATTAACCTGTTACTTAACATTGTGACAGTGTCAATACCTGATTTTCTGAAAGGCATTCCACTGCATCTTGGAATGTTTTCACTCCCGCATATTTCAGACAATCGCTGTTTAAAGAAGAAAAAAATACCAAATAGCCAATGTGTCAGTGTGTACTAAAAATACAGGCATTCCTGACACGTGTTGTCTGCGGTCGTGGGTTTGTTAATGGGAAAAAAAGGTCCCAACTTAAGGTCCAACCAGTCACATGAGGTCACCAACATGTGCAGCACTAATAAGGACCACACTGCATCAAAAAAATCTCATGAAAATTTGGGTAAACATTCATATAGAAAAATCTCAAGTTATGCAATGAGATATTCAATTTTTCCGTCATGCACTCTAATGATGTTGTGCGTAGCAAATTTGACGTATGAATGGCAATACCTCATTTGCATACAATGCACCCGCTTGCGACCACACGAAGAGTGGCTTAAAAACAACTGTCAGTTTGGCTTTATGGCAAAAGGAGTACTCTCTATTCTTACATAATGCGTGCACACAACACATACATGCATGCTTGCGCACACATTGCCATGCGCACACACACACACACCCATACAAACACAGGATAATGTTCCAGATTGTTGCTCCTACTTTATTTACCTTTGGCGGTTCTTGACCAAGGGCTTCGTCAAACAGCGAAAAAAAAAAAAAAAAAAAAAAAAAAAAAAAAAAAAAAAAAAAAACAAAATTTCTGGAAAATGATATCCACCACAATTACCGTATGTAAACAAAATCTGCAACAGGATTAAAATCAGGTGTCTAATTTATTTACCTTCATACAATGATGAATACTTTTGAAAGGTCCTAGCCCAATCCCATGACAAGAGTTCACAGCATGGGCATGAAGACACTGTTCTCTATCCCTTGACCAAAACCACACATTTGAAAAACTTGGCTCTATCCTTTGACAGAAAAGCTACATGCAACCTTGTCCCTTATCCCTTTCAAACTGATACACACATTGCATGAAGACCCTCAGCCCCCTTAAGGGCATTTCGTGATCCATAACCACGTCCCCACGACTTACCGAAAAAAAAAGTGAGATTTTTATATCATCCAAACGTTAGCCTATTCCACATGTACTTTAATCTTAACATCAAAATTCGGTGTTCTGTTAAAATTTGCAGTTTGTATTTTCTGTCCCAATGGACCGAAATTACAGCACAGTGCCCTATAGGGCCGTGGGAAACAAAGCAAAGATTGCTCCATAAACAACAAAAAACGCAAGATCGGGAATCGACTCAACTTTGTGAAATAACTTTTCTCAAAGATATCTAGTGAATAATGAATAACACCGAAGGTACTGGAATCACAAAATGCTCCTTAACATAATCTAACCCAGGCTTGAAAATCCTGGCCCGACCCTGAACGGAGACACCGTCCCGAATGCGGTGTTTAGGTTACAACTCTTTCATTCCCGCACTAAAGGTGCTTGTTCCAATTTATGTTTAATTTGTTCGATACTTGATATTAGAGCCTGGCAACTCTTGCACATACACCCCATCAAGGACAGTGGGAAACAAACTTGTGGTTTTGATGGTCGACACAATAATGCATTTTGCCAAACCATTCAATATGCTGATATTGATGGTTAACCACTCAAACGACAGTTTTTTTTTATTTATATCGTGAGAATGAAACGGATTTGAGGGCTCAATTCTGGACACAATTAGAAAAAACGGCCTTTCATCTGATATCAAAATCTGATACTACTTTTCCTGTGTAAATCAGGGCTGTCCCAAAGACGATCGGAACACGCACCTGGATATATCCACCCCATAACTTTAGGCAATTTACTCAACGCCATCAATTCACTCGATGTGCCCACTACTTAGCACTAGCACACTAGAACAACTTGTGCTGGGCGATCTGATGTGCTGCGAGTTTTGCTGATTCCTACTAAAAAAAAATTTCTGGTCACCATATGTTGACCATTTTGGTTTTTGGTGCTTTAGAGCTTGTACTTTGGGTGTGATATTGTTACATTTCCTCTGTGCGCGTTTTAAGGGCAACAAGATTTTAAATTAACAGGTATATCCCTAAATGTGTAAAAATTTCGATTTTGCACTTGTCTAGATACCTACAGCCTCTTCTTCTATCAAATTTCCCCATCTGAAGGATTAACCTGAGAAACGTTTCTTTGGTACAAAATTGTGAATTTTGTAATTTTCCTGTAGGAGCAAATTAGAGAATAAAGGTATGATTTGGGAAACCGATACTCTCTTTAACGACGATTGAACCAAGGCGATACCTTTTTTTAAGTGGAAGAACGAGGCCGGAGGCCGATTTCTTCCAAGCAAAAAATAATAATGTATCGCCGGGTCATTTGTCGTACAGAAGTAACGTTCCCCAAATCTACCTTATTCTCTTCTTCAACACAGCTGTATCATTTAAGGTCCTATTAAAAACAACCCAAGTTCTTCGCATGCTTTACGGCTTAAATACAACAAGACAGGACTGCCACCACCCAGTGACAACATCGAACAACCCGTTTTTTTTTAACTTAGATCATGACGCGACGAACGCACGTAGGCATGCGCGGGGCGCGAAGTAGCAAAAATCGGTATGACGCGAGCGCTTCAACCTAAAAATAAATTCAATACGCAGCGCGTACTACTGGATTCAATTAACGAATGAAACCCGGGCATCAACCAATGAAATTGCTTACATTTCACAGCTGTAAGATAGGAAATTCAGCCTAGGTTTTCTATTGAAATCATAAGCAAATAAACCTTGATTTTATTTTTTTAAGTTTTTTCTGGCAATCAAATAAATGGTAGGGGGAATGCTAGTGAGTGGTGAATTCTACTTGAACCACATATCACTGAAAATATAGATGACTGAAATCTCTCGTGCACTTTATATGGGAACAAAACATGCTCAAAGTTGCCAGTTTTCTCACAGACAACTGTGTATAAGTGAGTTAGTGTGTATAACCTGAAGGAGTAACATGGGTAGAAGGAACCTTCCAAGTGGGGATTATCAGTTAGCATGCTTTACTCAAACTCAACTTTAGAAGGTTTTGCAACGAGAGATTGCACAAATTCAGGTCTCCCTAAAAAAAATCTAAAGTTGCTTTTTTGCCCTGTCCTGATTGAAAAGCTTTCCCATAAAAATATCCCCATCTGAAAGATTAAGATGAAAATGAAAAAAAATGTTTCTTTGGTACTAAAATTGGAAATTCTAATTTCTTTATAGGGGAAATACAAAATTCAGTCCAATGTTTAATTGAAAATATAAGGCAAATCAACACATCTTTTTCTCTCGTTTAAGGCATTTCGTAGCCAAATACAAGGTAAGAAATTATTGGGGTTAATCTATTATGCCAATTACTATTATGACACAAATTTGGGTGCTTCAAAATCTCTGTTGCACCTTTTAAAATTTCGTACTTAAACAATTAAAAAAGAGGGAATATTGAATGAGAACCTCACTGGGCACTTTTAAGGTATGATGAGTGCTATATCTGGCTGCTTGTTGAGTCTTCTTAGCTGGTCCTGCGTAATTCTGATCTTCATTCTTTTCTTCAATGCCCGTCGTAGAGAGTAAACAGAGCTGGATAGACACGGGGCACCAGCGAGGGGTACAGCAAGCTTTCCACTTGTGATGCCGAGAAGAGATCTGTAACGGGGAAAGCGGATTTTTAGTAAAAAATTGAAAATCACCCTAAACGACGCACAAACTGCAACAACAGCTTTCTCTATAGAAACATTTCTGATTTACCCCTGCATGGGCACTACCCCCCACAATACAATCTGATTGGCTGCATTACAGGACACACATGAGATAGCTCTCAGAGTACCAATCAAATAATCTTCGATACTTGTGTAAACCACACAACCATTCTTACAGTACCTCTAATTTTTTAATTACAAGATATTACTTTCCAATCCATGCAAAATAGGCTTAGCTGCTGATAGGTAGGCAGGTAGTGCCCGGGGGTTGAAGTTTTTTTTATATAATAAATACAACATCTACTGTTATTGGGTAACCATTGGTGAGTTTGAATTAAATTGCCAAATGTATGGATTAAAGGCCAACTCAGAAATTCCCAAGGATTTGCACATCAATTTCTAAACAAATCAAAGTTTTTTTGCATTTACATAATGCTTTCCCACATATTAACGCACCTGTGTGAAATAAGCTACACAAAAATTGATGTCCTTCATGTAGAAGATCACAACTTTGTAATAAAATTCCAGATCCTGGATTGTTTTTGTTATACACCGTAACCTATGGTACCTTAGACTAACATAAATCTTTACTACTCAAAATGAAAATTAATCCTCTAACTTATAAGCATTTTCTAGTTCTATTTTGCCCATTCTCAATTATACCAAAAACAAAAAAAGAAAAGCCTATTTTACATTCCTCCTTGAGGTCAGTCCTTAAGGATTAGTTAACACTGGAACTTGTCAACAGTTAATTGAAGCAAAAAGTTAATACATTAAAAATTTTTACTTACATGCATCAAAACAAAATGTCAAAATAAATATTTTTTATAAAATTTTAAATCGATATTTCACAACCATGCCAATCAAAATCTTCAGGTGTGCTGATTGACAGATGCTGATTACACGTAATTGGGTTGCCTAATTCTGTTTCTAATTATAACGCAATCATAACATATGCAACAAACGTTTCCCCTTCAATTTTTTTTTTCCGACCAAGTGTTTACTAAACCTTCCATAACATTGCCATTCATGCAAAGTAAATGCTAATAAATTAGGCAATTGCCGACTGATGTTGTGGCAGATTTGCCAGCCTGAAACTAGTAATGTGTGCACAACTCATCCAGTATATTGTTAAAGTGTAGATACATTAACTTCTACACTTACCAAAGGTAACAAGCGGTTCCCGAACCACTAGTGGCGCCTGCTTTCACATTCCCCCCTTTCATGTCACTCTCTGCATAAGTTGACCTTCTAATTACCTTTGACCTTGGTATGTGAACCTTTAAATCCTACCCATGACATCAAGTCTCTATAGTGCCCCTATGCGTTTAGTTTTGGGCAATTGCATTTAAAGTGTCCATAACCCATGCAATTTGAACTAGACTTTCGCTGGTTCTCTGCTTTTGCGCTCACATATCAAAGAATCTAAGCTGTGGGCCACCTATCCTATCTTAACAACTTGACCTCACATGAACCTTTGACCTTGTATGTGACCTGGGCCCATCATAAACAAATTAGGGTTTTTGCATGGAACTCCCATAAACTAAGTTTGGGTTCCAATTGACTTCAACTTTTCAAATGAGGTCATTGGACTTTTCAGCCTATTTAACAACTTTGAACCTCACAATGGACCTTTGACCTTGGCATGCGACGTGACCGCCTCAACAAGGGGATGTTCATATTGCCACATGTGACCCAAGTTTTCGTTAAAATCCTCAAGTATGGGAATAGTACAAGGCAATGTTACGCCTTTTTCACAACAACGAGTAGACATCAAACACAGACATCAACAACAACAGACAACCAAGTGGACAAAGTGACCCCTATTGTTTCCCTGCCTTAGGCAGGCGACACAATTAGTGCAGGCGACACAAAATTTTGTTAAATATACCAGCCAGTAAATGTTATTTTCACTACAGCTGTGGTTGCAGCCATTGTTGATGTTGCTGAATTTTTACAAACATCATCCTTTTTGAGCATGGAACACCATAGATTTTCCTACTTACATATCATCTGCAGGCTTCTCTCCTTTACTTTGGTGGGCTGTGGCAGCAGGGGTGGATGCCAACGGCTGGCAGCAGCATCCTGCCCATCGGCTGTAGATCATAATAGTAGTGGAAGCCAATTGTGCCTGCTCACTAATGGTGTACCCAGCTTGCTGGGGTCTTCTTGATGGAAGCTCTGGGAATAGCACCCTATGTGTGAGTAAGAACCAATGGTAAAAATGTATTGTTGTGGGACCCAATTGTGGGTGTCCATGTGACTATCAGTGTAGCTTGAGTATATCATTCAGCATTCGGACATGTCCGTCATGATACTCAGAATAACAGTATGGCTTTGGAGAGTCAGGGTTCACATCCCTTATTATCAAATTCACTGTGATTTACATACATTGTACACATACATGTAGGAGTCTCTGTGTACCTTAAAACATCAGCTAACATCCCTCTCCAAAGGATAAGGCTGTTTCATGGTTTGCTTGTCAAAAGTCCAAGGCTGGTAATCTCAAATGGAGTCTAACTTTAGACCCACATTTAAAACCGGTAATAAGATTCTTTTCTTTCAACATACTATGAAATTGGGATATAATATGTGAGAAAATTCTGACCCATCCACTAAATTTTTTCTCCCTTACAGGACATTTTCAGGGTATGTTGAAAGAACAGGGTATGAGAGGCCACAGACAAAAAGAATGAGGCAAACACTGCAAATTGGCAAAATACCAAAATTAGGCTGACATACAAGAAAAGGTGGAAATTTGGCACCTATTCTTTTTCATTAAAAAAGAGGAATTCAGCGAAAAGAGGAACTCTCACACCCCTGAAAGAAAAAAGAGTACGGTGCCAGAAGGTTCCAAGGTCAAATCCAGGATGGGCGTATTTTTTTTCTAATATGTATATTATGACAGACCAGATGTTTAAAATCTTTTATCTAGTATTATAATACCCAGTTAAGCTCTTCCTGAAAAAAATGAATTTCTGCTTCACTTTTAAACAGTACACAGCAATTTCTTCATGGTAGTTACCACACAGCACCACCGAGAGACATGGATGCCTACCCCCTAGACGTACATCGCCGGCCAGGATTCAGTGATTTTTGCCGCATAGACGGATAGTTACACACAGCGGTGTATGCCCGTCGTGGAGTAGGCTACGTGGTTTACACCGGCTTTCAGCGCGCGCGGGGTATTTCTCCTGGCCAAATTTGTTTTTTGATATTTTTTGGGCTATAATTTTGCATTTTTATTACATGTGCGGGAATACGGGGGTTTTTTATGATGCCGATTGCATTTCGTAATGAATTTCCTAAAAACGTTCAAAAATGCTAAACGCGAGCCCAAGTGTATAGCGCCTTCATTTCGTCTACTATCAAACTGGCGTCGTAGTAACTGCGGGTTAGCTACGTGGTAGCTGCGTGTCTACTCCGTTACTGTTATCAACATCCACCTTCTCTCCACTAGTGGGCAACTACAGAGTAGCCTTTGGGGTAGGTAAAGCAGAGTAGCCACATACTGTATACCTAATAACAGTACTTTGCAAGCCGTATCTTGAAGCTACCGCATCGCAAAGCTCAGGAGTGGTACTGTGCAGTAGCTGCCGCGATAAGACATGGTGTAGTGCCGTATGGCTACCCGTGAGTCAGAATCAGGCAGTGTAGTGTAACCTCTGTTTTGTGACTCACGGGACCACCACCATGAAATTTAATTTCCTTTATATAAGAGTGAGTGGACCCCTCTGCACCCCCAGTTTTCCAGAGTGGGGGTCCTATGCTACCCCTGCTAGTAAAATGAAAGAGATTAACAGAGGCGTAGTCCAGTTCTTGAAAAAATTCAAAATGAAAACGACACGGAAGTGTTTAGTGTAGCATGCGGTGAAGCTCCAGGGAACACATTTTCTTATGTGATTTTTTTATTTATGGCCAAAAATCCAGGAATTTCCAGAAAAGTTACATCTCTGAAAATATATGCAGAATCAATTCCTACATTTCCTTACCTTAGTATTTGGTATATTCTCTTGACATTTGACTTGATCTCCTCCACAGCGTATGGTAGCAACCATCTGTGTGCTCCAAGACCTATGTAAGTCTCCCTGTAGGCTATCACTAAACTCTCTATCAGCTGCCCCAAGGGATGGAAACAAGTTTCAAAGGCCTGCAAATGGGTAAAAAGAAAGTTGATTTAGGACTAAGTATAACATACTCCTTCATAATAATAATAATAATTTGTGTATTTTTAACATGTAACATATCCATGTGAACGTGCTCAAGGCACTGTGCAGCAGCCATGAAAGGCACTCAGCACATCAGAGAAACCATAATACCAGGACAGATTTGTGCCAAGAAGCTCGATTTTAGAAGCAAGAGGAAACCGGAGTACCCGGAGAAAACCTGCAGGAATGAGTATGGACCGAGAAACCAAATTCACAAAAAGCCACTGAGAAGGAGCCTTTACTGGGGATCGAACCGAGACCTCATTGGTGAAAGGCGAGGGAAGATACGCTGTGCCAACCTGTTCCCTCCCTCCCCCACACATTAACAACCTTTAGATTTCAGGTTTATGTGGCTGCAGATGCATAAGAGACATAATGCCTAACTTTTCACATCTTCAAGGTATTGGGATGCATGCTTCTTGCATGGAAAGTTAGGCATTATGTCTCTTATACATCTGCACTCACATAAACCTGAATCTAAAGGTCATTAGTATAATGGTTTTAAAAGTAAAGCAAACTGGCGAGGTGGTGGATGGTTTTAGGCACTAGATTGAAAAGCCTTATTTGACTGGGCTTCTTTGTCATCTAGCTCTTGCAATATTTTAAATTGAATAATATGTCCAAATGAGCAAGGTGGTACTAGGCGCTGAATCGTCGGCAGAGTATAAGATCGATTGAGCGGCCCTGGTTAGAGCCCTGTGAGAGTCGGGTTTCATATATGGTTAGTTAGTTAAACTAAAGTTTTAAATCTGGTTTTTGTCATCGCTAAATGGGGGGTGGCCGGATTCACCTCACATTTGGCAAAAATTGCTGTGTGAGGGTATATTGGAGCAAAGGATAAAAAAAAAAAAAAAAAAAAATGCGGATCAGATGCATAAGAGACAATGCCTAACTATCCACATCTTCGAGAAGGTATCAGGATGCATGCATGCTTCTTGTGTGGAAAGTTAGGCATTATGTCTCTTATGCATCTGCACCCACATAAACCTGAAATCTAAAGGTCATTAGTATAATGGTTTTAAAAGTAAAGCAAAATGGCGAGGTGGTGGATGGTTTTAGACACTAGATTGAAAGCCTTATTTGACTGGGCTTCTTTGTCATCTAGCTCTTGCAATATTTTAAATTGAATAATATGTCCAAATGAGCAAGGTGGTACTAGGCGCTGAATCGTCGGCAGAGTATAAGATCGATCGATATATGGTTATATATGGTTAAACTAAAGTTTTAAATCTGGTTTTTGTCATCGCTAAACGGGGGTGGCCGGATTCACCTCACATTCAGCAAAACTGCTGTGAGGTTTATTGGAGCAAAAGATAATCCACAGTTTTCGGCTGTGGGCCTAGCCTTTGTACAAGCATGCCCAACATGCAAGGCAGCATGTACTGAATGACCACCATTAGCTCTACAGAGCTAATGCCCTTGTAGGTAGATCTTCTTTTTCATTCTACCAGGGTAACCAGCTGCCCTCCTCATCAGATTCCTTAGAAACCCGATGGGGATGACGGTTTAGCCTCCGACAACTCGGCACTTAGACAGGTAGTACTGGTTACCAGGATACCAGTAGCAGGCCCTCAAAGGAAACCTAACCTGACACTAGTTTGTGAGAGTCAGGTTTCTTGGTCATACCCAAATAGTTCCTATAAGGTCAGAAATTGCACAATCACGCGGCAACATGCTGAAGCTTCATCTTATAAGTGAAATAAGGAAACTAACCTGAGCTAGATACATCTGCATTGCCTTATAGTCATCTTCAGTAATCTTGCCTCTGTTGTTGACAGGTATTCTCTCCAACTCCTCCAGACTGCTACTTAGCTTGCGCAAGTCTTCCTTCACCATCCTGTATATAGAAGTTGTTGTCCAAAAAAAGAAATTGAAAAAACAAAGGTTAACACTTAAGTGCATAAGGGGGGGTCCATTTAGACCCAAGATTTCATTTTTTTGCGTGCCATGTTTTAAGGCTAAATTATTTTTGTCCAAGATTTTGTGCAATTGCCTAAATATCAGTTGTGCATATTTTGGTGAAGAAAAAAATCAAATTGGCCATGGCATTTTTATACTAATTAGCATAAATAAGCATTTTTGTGGCGTTATTCAAATTTTGTTTTACCCCTTAAAATTGTACTGGAATAACTTTTTTTTTCATTTTTATTTCAGCATTATAATTGTATTGCTGTCCTACTATTATGAGCCAAACTTTATGCTAAAGAGAGAATGAGTGTATGGCTTCCTCAATCTGTCTACTGTCCACACCATATCTACCTTCCTACCTTCTTCTCCACATAGTGAGCAACTCCAGAGTGACCATTAGGGTAAATACTGCAAAGGAGACATCAATGTATACCTAGTAACCATGTACTTTAGAAGGCCTACAGCAGTGAAAGAACACTTGGAGAGAGAATTGGTATATGGTCCCATTGAGATTTGAGACAGGGACCTTTTGGACAGACTGTCTTTGCAAAACCTTAAAGGTCCATGGTCCGATCCCTAATAGCCTTGTCCCCTGAAGCCCAGATTTTTCTGGAAGTGGTCAAAATTTGGGTATCAAAAGAAAGCTCTATTATTTTTCTCATTTACCCTGTGAAATCTTAGGACTAAATGGTGTTTGGTTTGGATGTTATGAGCAAAAATGTGCCTCATGTTGGTCAGGCCCGTACGCAGGGGGGGGTGCGGTCGCGCCCCCCAAATTCCACAAAAGGGGCAAAAGGTCCACTTTTTGCTGAATTTTTTGATAAAAAGATCAAAGATTGAGAGAAATTTTGACACAAAAGTCCGCTTTTTGGTGTTAAAATGTTCAAAAAGTCAAAAAAGGACCATTTTAGGGGGGTTAGGTCCACTTTTACAAAAAAGGTCCACTTTTTCGAAGTCCCGCACCCCCCAAATAAATCCTGCGTACGGCCCTGATGTTGGTTGACCATTAACTTTACACAGTACTCTAAGGGGATTACAAAATCTTGTTTTAGGTCTCACATCAACACGAGTTGAAATATGCAGCGCAAAAATTTACAGATGGGGTTTTGGGTTATAAATCTACTCTTGCACACTTACGCCTGTGATTCCAGATGTCTCCTGCCCGTTGACAATGTCACTGCTATGGCATCCCATGCCTTGTGGCAGTCAGGCTTCTCGCTGCCATGGTAACCCAGTAAGGACTGACAGTGATCAAAGATGGCTGACCATTTCTGGCGGGCTAGTACTGTAAATCTTCCTATAGAACTGGAAAAATGTACGATAGATTTTTTAAGTGTTTGTATCAAATAGAACAAGCTATCAGACAGAACAATTACGTAGAACAAGCTATCAAAATTGAATGGACACACAAGCTATCTTCCGTAATGTTATATTGTTATATATCACTTATCCAAAAACACAGCAGTTTGAAAGTCTCATTTATTATGACAAAACCAGAATAAAACAAAATATATAGCGACACACTTTTGATTTGGAATATTTACTCCACTAACTACATCCTCTATATTTTTTTTTTTGCAAAATTTTGTTGCAGGCAAATGTGATTTTTCTTAAAAATCGAGATTTACACAGATTTCTATGGAGAATGGGCATATAGAGGGCGCTACAACATACAAATCAAGACCATTGCAGGCTAGTCCTATATGGCAATATTCCTGCAATAGATTTATCTGATTTTACAGAAATAATAGCTTTTGCACGTCCCTACTTATATCAGTGATCAGTGTCACCACTGCGTAAAATTGCTCTTAAAATAAAAGAGACTATTTGCATGGGGTCAAACCGCTATGAAAAAAAAAGGTTTACTCAGAAGATATGAGCATAGCTTTTAAAATTCACATTTTAGTGCATTTACTACTTTTAGGCGTTTGCGGAATTTTTAATTATTTTGTACATCATATTAAAGGTCCATGGCCCGATCGCTAATAGCCTCGTCCCCAGGGACCGCAGATTTTACCGGAAGTGGTCAACATTTTGGTATCAGAAGAAAGCTACCATTTTTCTCATTTACCCTGTGAAATCTTAGGGCTAAAGAATATTTGGTTTGGATGTTATGAGCGAAAATGTGCTCCATTTTGGTCGACCAATATTAATTTTACACAGCACTCTATGGGGATTACAAAATCACGTTTTTAGCTCTCACATCAAAACGGGTTGAAATATCGACGTGAAACTTTACAGATAGGGTTTTGGGGTGAAGGCCATTCTATCAAGATGAAAACTTTATATACTTAAATCGGGCCATCCTCCTTTAAGAGGTCCATTTTAGCCAAGCCTAGCCACTAAATCTTAACTTGTAACTACAAATCTGATGCTAAATATAAAGCCAGATTCCAACCTCTTATTGATTCCTTACCTGTCATATAGATTCCTCTCCTCTTCTTGGTTGCCCTTGGTGAATGTTCCATTGACCTTGACCCCATCTCCCCATAACCCATTGAATGTACCCTCTATGTAGTCACCGCTGGGTAGTGTCATCTTGCCCTAGAATAACACGCAAATCCCTTTCTAAAATATGGCATATTGTCTTCTTAGAAGCATAATATCGGGTACATGTTCGGCATGACACCCAGTCATTCAGCTTGCAGGTTTGTGAATTAGCAACATGACATCACGCATGTCCCACACTAAATTACTAATAGTAGTAGAAGAAATAATGTCATTTTTAATCCGTTCCCACAAATGGAGCATAAATGTACAATTTCTTTTTCTGAAATAGTCCAGATTTGACAGGTGCTTGAGCTTTGAGTGTGCTAGTGTGATTACACTCCATAGCTCTCCTGAAATACCTTAGTGGTACGAGTTCATTTTATATATATCCATTTTAAGGTGGGCGGTAGTAAAAAACCCCCAACAACACACCTTACCAACCCCAGAAGAGCTTTTAACAGTTCGTATGGCAATTTGAAAAAAGTGTCCTTGATTTGATCTACTCCATCATGTGCTTTAAAGTAGGTGGTCAATTTTCCAAGTACATTCTTTTGTTTGGTATTGATTTTTTGCATTGGTTAAAGGCCGACGCAGAGTATTTCCCGAGGAGGGCCCCCAATTTTCAAACAAATTGTGTGTTTTTGCATATACATGATGCTTGTCCATATACTAAACACTGTGTGAAATAGCTAAGCTCAAATCGAGTCCTTCATATAGAAAATCGCACTTTGTTATAAATTTCCGGATTCCGGAAATTTAGTTATACCCAGTATCCTATGACTGTATATACAAAACTGTTTACTGCATGCAAACGAAAAATCCGTACCCTCTTATATGTTTTCAAATCTTCCATCCATACCTTTATAACACAGCTAATGTACAATAAAACAGTTACCTGAGACATTGACATGAGTTTTTGAGACTCATGACATTAGTTTTAAACCATGGGGGGGGACATGAGTTTTTCTGGGAGGCTTCTGATTGGCTGAAGTGTCTAGGGATGTTCCATTCTTGGGGGTGTCATTATTTTGGTTTGCTTCTACGGTTTTAAATTTTTGTGGGTGGTTCTTGGTGTCTTTCTGTTTTATTTCTTGTGGTTCTGGTACTACTGGCTTCATTTCTTTGGTTTTCCTAGTTGTCCACTGGTTCAATTTTATTTGATTCTTCCTGGTGTTCACTTTTAAATAGTGATAGTACCATGGGTATTTATACTTTTCCTAAGTAGTTATTCTAACTTGAAGCCGGTTACAAGTCAGATTCTGAAACCATAATATGATATTATTTGAATGATTTTTATCGCAGATACAAGAATTTATCGTCTCGGGCTATGAGTTTTGAAATATTGACTGCTCGTGGCTCCGCGACTCGCACAATATTTTCAACTCATAGCTTGACCGATAAACCTTGTATCCACTCAAAATCACCAAGATCTATCAACTTTGGATGGGCATTTTAGGTACTATCTTTATTTCTAGTTTGACTATTTTTCAATAATTACACAAAATTTATACTTCAAAAATCTCTGAGTCAGACTTTAAAGGTGGGTATTCTACATTTTATGACCAGTGGCATAACCAGACCTTTGCCAACGTGGGAAGAAGGGTCCGTAGGCAATTACTCATACTGAGGTGCGAATTTGGGTCCTCTCATAGACACTGTACTATATTGGTCAGTGGTGGCTGGCGGGGGGGGGGCAAGGTCTGGCCAGGGGGTGCTCGTCCCCGCTGTTTACACCACTGTTAATGACATATTCTATACTTAGAAAAATAACTGATACCCAGTTTGATTATTCTTCTACGCAGAATGCTGTGGGTTGATGAGGTTTACATGCTCCATAGACTCCTTTGCTAATAATAACATCAAGGTTTACCACTAGAAGAAATATTTTGCTAATCCCAGAAATAAATGGATAATGGAAGCTGATATTTTAGATAAAAAACTTGGGGTTTCTATATACCAATGTCAAAACAACTCTGGTTAAGGTGCAACGATATATTCCAGGCATATCCAGGTGCCCTTTAAAAAATCGGAAGGTCTGATTTTTGCTCCCCGGATGTAAAGCTTTCCATCAATAAGTATCCCACCTTTAAAAGTATTAACTGAGAAATGTTTCCTTTGTACAAATATTGTGAAACTTCTAATTTCGTATAGGAGGCAATACGAAATTCAGCCTAAGTTTTATATTGAAATATAACAAATCAAAAATCACCTTTTTTCTCATCTTTTGAGACATTTCTGTAGCAAATATAAGGTAGGAAATCTATCGAGTGTCAAATCTATATGAATCACTATTAAGACCACAATATTTGGGGTCTCAAATCTCTTGTTGCGCTTTACAACTGGAGTCAGGGCTCGGAACAACCACCTTTAAAGACGCTATCAATGATTCGCTCGAACGAGTAAAATATTTGAAATTTGCAAAATTAGCTTAAGAGTGAAGATAAATCTATAGAATTCTCATAGTTAGGTTTTGCAACTGAATATTGCCAGAAAGGAAGAAACAGCAGTATTCAAAGATATGAATCTCCATTCAGTTATGCGGTGTTCAAGTGTCCGGTGCAGACTGTATTGCTAAAATTAATCCAATTCTGTCCTTATTTAGGTAGCTTTCAGTCTTGTCATTGTAGGGTATGTTAGCATAGCTAATACTTGTTACAGACATGGCCAAAATCTGATTTTTTGATGATTTTTTTTCAATTTCTAATTTAGCAATCACTGGTAGTGCCTTTACTGAGCCTATTACTCCTAATAGCCCCTTGCAACTAATGCTAATTATGATAGAACAGGTCACATTTAGTAGCCATTGCTGGGAACAGTTCTTGAACTACAGTAAGTGATTATTTGTCTTTTAATTAAAACAAGGTGGTTCCAACCACTAGTGTCACAGAAACACACACACGCATGCTCACACATACAACACCGGACGCAAGGACAAATTTGGGATAGTATGTGCCTCCCTGCACTATAGTGCAGATGACACAAAATGTGAAAAAAAGAAAACAGTGTATATCCTCGCATCATCATCTTGTGCAAGATAACAAAGAGTGGATCAACCTATGGCCATACCTTCCAGTAATTGGTTCCTGTAATAAGTTCTCCCCTCATATATGGTCCCATCTTTCAGTAAGCATACCCGTACCCTAATTAAGAAATATGCTTTTTTGTTAAGTGTGAAGGCCTTATTTGTTAGGTGTAAAGGGCCTTATTTGTTAAGTATTGAGAGGCCATCATTTGTTTAAAAGTGAGAGCCTTATTTGTAATGTAGTGAGAGGGCCTGATTTGTTAAGTAGTGAGAGGGCCTCATCGTTAAGGTGGTGAGAGGCCTCGTTTGTTATTTTGAAGTGTCTTGTTTATTATAGTGAGAAAGCATTATTTTTTAAGTAGTAATAGGCCTGTTAAGTAGTGAAAGGGCTTTGTTTGTTAAGTGGTTAGAGGGCCCTCCTTTGTTAAGTCACTGAGCGAGCCTTGTTTATAGAAAGGTTTTGCCTGTTTTAATCGATTAGCTAGGACAAAAGAATCGAACAGGTTTCCTGTACCGTAATGCATCTATTCAATTTAATGTTGCGTGCAACTTGAATCATCTCGTATGCCAATATTTGGTGCAAATCATGGTTTCTGAATTTGCTTCTGTTGAAAAAGTTCCATTACTGTTGATGACGTCACAGGCACAACCTCGATAAGTACTGAAGGGCCTCATTTGTTAATAGTGGGGGGAAGAGACCTTGTTTTGTTAATTGTGACAGTGCCTGTTGTTAAGTAGTGAACAGGCCCTTGTTTGTTATTAGTGGATAGGGCCCCATTTGTAATGTAGTGAGAGGCCCTGATTTGTTAAGTAGTGAGAGGGCTTCACTTGTTAATTAGTTGATCAAACTTTCAAAGGAGTAAAGAAGTGTACAGCCAGAATTGATTTGCCAGGTTATGATCAAGGGTCTTATCCCACCTGCAATTTTGTTTTGTGAAAAGGCCCTCAAATACAATCCATCCATAGTGATGACAATCCGTTTGCCATGGCGACTGTCATTCCTCCCACATCCCCATGTACTTCTCTCCTCGTCTGGGTATCCGCCATACACCATCACCATGACGATGATCATCCTGCACTCTCCGATGAAAAGGTTTGGTTGGGTGAAGAGGGTGGGTGCAGCCATGGAAAACTCCATGGCCATGTCTCACATCCTCCTGGAACTTGCCCTGGTATATATCGCCATATGGTACCTGTGGAAAAAAGAATTTTTAGAAAATTTGGACAGACTTTACTGTTAAAAAAAGCAATCTTTAGAATTTCACTAACATCTAAAAGTAATGTCCAATTCCTCTTTCGGGCTTCACTAGTTAGAGTATGAATTAAATACAGCTGTCGACCCTACATATGTCCTTTTAAAAGATGTGGAGCATTTTCAGCATTGGTGACAAAATTTTTGAAAGTTTGTCATATAATAGATATTCCAAATAAGTGAGACCTCATTAAAAGAATTAGGTCTGTCTTCACAAATGAGAGGTAAGAGGAATTATTTTATTTATTTTTTTTTAATTTTTTAGGTTTTTTCTTTTTTTAAATTGAAGTATCAGGATAAAAACACCAGTATTTATTTCCTAAATGTTGTTATTTGAACATAACTTACCTTTGCCACTGCAAAATACCATCCTTTATCACAGAATTTTTGAGAATAATCAATTCTTTATATCGATGCACACATAACTCATTCTAAGTTTTATTGGTCATCCAAAAAATGGGCCACCCTGGTATTAGAGATTAGCGCAAACGGACTTGACATCCCGGCCACAATGGCCTAAGTCCTTCAATCATTAACGACCATTGTATAACGAATACATCAGTTTCCCAGAAGCCAATGTGTAGCAGGAAGTTTGTACCATGGTCACAATATGTTTTGTAATGCAACAAAGGCCTATCTCTGCATGGCCGGGGATTGAAGAGAAGATAAGAAGAGAAAAGACAAAAGAATGACACCCTCTCCTCCCCCTTCCCCCTCCCCGCAAACCCCATATCAATTCACCCTCGTCCTAATATGCAAGGAGTCTCCCGTAATTTGAAATCTATTATAGAAGCATGCCAAACTATCACTACTGTACCATTACAAAAATCCTGTTGGGAATGCATCTTGCCCATTAAGGCCTACAAAGTCATATTTGTATGTTATCGTGCCCTCTATGCCTAATCTCCATGGGGATCTGTGTACTATAGCAACTAGTCATAGTTGATGTAACTGCATGAATAGGTAGCTCCTCGAAAGTTGCCTCTTGGTACACTATTAATATCAATCGTCTATGGCATTTGTACACAGTTTCACCTGCCTGACTATATGGGCAAAGTCTATACGTAGGCTTGTTTTTAAAATGTGTCATCATTGTTTCGCTGTATACTCTAACCCAATTTGTTTGCTTGGAAAACCTGGCGATATAATATCCCATTTTGCTGCTTGTTGTTCTTGTTTTATTGACTACCTCCAGTCACACTCTGAAAAACCTGTAAATTGCAGTAAATTCAGGAGAAGTTGTTGTACATACCTAATGTTCCTATTCCATTCATCTTGCCTTCTTCAACTGCCTTCATAAACCTGGCCTTTCCCTGGTCATCAGAACATGGAAACGGTAATATATACCAATCTGCAGAATTACAAGGTACCCTTATAAGGATATTAATACTTAGTTTGAAGACTTAGACTAGTGCAAACTTTCTCTCAAGATACACTGCTGTCACAAGTAAATTTGTGGGGTTTGTCATTGGATGACAGTTTTATAAGTTCACTAAGGTCGTTTTCACACTGTAGCTAATTTCACCCAAGACCCGGGTTGAACCCGGGTTAACCCGTGTCGCAAGTGTAGTGTGAACAGAAAAAAAGGATGAAAATTTCAACCCTGGGAAAGTGAAGGGTTTAACCCGGGTCCGACCCGCATTCGACACGGGTCGAGCGTAGTGTGAACAGAAAACTCTGTTTCCACCCGGGTTACCACACCACTTCCCACCACTGCCCAGAACGTAACCATGCCCACTTCGTCCTAGCTTTAGCTACCGAGTACAGTGAAAACAGCATCGCCGCACTCAGCGTTAGCAACAACATCAGCTCCTGGTATCGACTGAAAAGCATGTTGATCATTGCCAGCTTTATGCCAGCCAACTTTCTACAGCTTCTGGCACACTGTTGCCCATGTTTTCGGCGATATTTCATCACCAACCACCGTCGCTTGTTGTTCTCCACATTGGCCATGTTGGGTAAGCAGCAACCTAGATCACAGGTCATTCGTATGAGAATGTTCACTTCCTGGTTCACACTGATTGCCAATCTGGGTCGACCCGGGTTGTTTTTTTCCCTGATTCGTTGCGCTAGTGTGAACAGAACTGATCAAAGCTTATCAACCCGGGTGGGTTAACCCGGGTCATGTGTCAGAAACCATAATATGAACATGCCCTTAGTATTTCATCAAGGTTTTGCGCTTTACTCTTAGTTTGCTACAGTCCCAAGTCCTTTGTTCTATTGCATCCTCTGGTAGGGAACTATAACACAATGCCTTTTTGCAAATATTATTTTTGTGTTTTGTTTTTCTTCATTTTCCATGATCAATCTTCCCTGGGAACTGATTTGATAATCGATGGAATTATACAGTGACGGTACCGTGTGTATGCATCGCGGTCAAACAAATGTCATAATACAGTCTGGCGTCTTGTTTTATGCAGGATTTAAAGAGACACTGGCACATTTGAAAAATAGTGATCGATTCATTTTGTGGGCAGGTGTGTGCCTAGATTTTTCAAAATTGATATTTTTGCATGGTTATAATATAAAGCTTTTATATACATTAGCCCTCACCTGAAATTATTAAGCCCAAATCAGCATGCTTCTGGGTAAACAGAACGATTTTATAATTAATGTCACCGGCATTAGTTCAGCACACGACGCAGAAATGGCGTATAACACAAGAAAACACACGTCAGAGTTGATTCTCATGGCATGCACCTTGTTTGACCGGTCTGTGGACCTTTGTGGTTTTAATACCAATGAGTCTTTGTTAAGGGCCCATCAACAGTAAAGAATGTATGTAATCTTGCATAGACTTCCAAAGTAGAATGGTGTTACAGCTGAATAGCTTTGTTGGATTTTCATGAAACTTCATCAGTTGGTACTCCAGTAAATTTCACATTGACCAATAGAGCCGTTTGTAATTATTCGGTTGCCATGGCAATGTCCGCAGCCAATCAGAAAACAGTAGGCTATAATTTAACAAGTATAAAAGATATACAAAAATGGCTCTATTGGTTGATAGAATGTATACTCAAGATAATCTATGCAAATTTTGGTACAAATCAAAGGTTGCATTGAGGAGTGATGTTCATTCAGCTGTAACACCATTTTACATTGGAAGTCTATGGAAGATTACATACATTCTTTACTGTTGATGGGCCCTTAATTAAAGTTATGGCAAACTTAGAAGTCAGCCTACAAATTACCTGGATGTCTTTAGCCTCTTATTAATGTCCCTCCATGCTTTTGGGTATGTTATTTTTATGCGTAAAATATATCTCTATTCTTCCAATGGCCTAGACTATCATTTGCGAGCAAATTGAAGAAATTTCATATTTTCTGAAAATGTGCCAGTGCCGCTTTGAGTTACTGTGAAGCATTCATCTTGTGGTTGAAAAGGGTTTAGTTGACAGATAATTTTGGCACAAGCAAATATTTAGTAGGTTCAATGCCCCCTTACAATGACCACATATGATTGACACATTATTTCAAATAGGAAGTAAGCATATACAATATTTGAAACTGGTGTCATTCTTGATATGACGTTATTAAGTCACAGCAAGTATGAAACTACTTGGTATTTTGTTATTTTACTGGCTCAAAAACATTAGTATGGCACTCAAATGCTATGTGTATATAAAACCAGTCATTTCCTATCATTTAGAGCCAAAAGCCACATGAAAATCTGATATTCCTAACTTTTGGGGTGAAAAATATAATTTTTGTCATCCTGACATAATACTAGGCATATAGGTACTCATTTGGTATCAATGGAAAGAGGAAGACTGTATTGGTACCAAAATAAAGTATCTGTGGCATTCTGACATCACACTTGGCATGTTGGTACTTCTCTTGCAAAAGGGGAGGTAGTTGCCATCCCCATCCATCACTTCTGGATCACACCGTACCTTATCTATACCCTGGAGGGTGCTTGGTTTTACATGAAAAACATCAATTGATAATTACAATAAATCATTTGGCACCAAAAAGAGGGTTTTAGCAGAGTGCAAAAAAATAGAATGGGGAGTGGGTAGACGAGGGTTAATTAAAATGAAGAAAACAGAGGTGACGTATTACATTCTTACCCTTGCTGCTGTCCTTGAATAAAGTTTCCAGTAAATTTCTTTCCATCTGGCCAACTTATAGTTCCCCTTAAATGAAAACAATAACACTCAATTAGATGCAATAAGCATACCTCCCCAAATCACAAATGAGACTTTACGTATTCCACTAATAAGATCAGGGGTTAGGACATGTCAACCTAACAGCAACAGCCAATTCAAAACGGCATCAACTTCTGGCGTAACCAGAGTGCTAGTCTTTTTCAATGACTTAACGGTATGAGGGCGCTCTTACGCATATCAAATAGTTACACACAGACTTGTTGAAGGGCTAGGCCTGGTCACGAATATTTAAATCTAAATGACTGTTATTGGAAATTACACTAATTTGCGGTGAGGTTAATCCACTAACCTCGATGGATTTTGAATGACGGTCTTGAAGGTTTTGAATGAAGGTTTAAGAGATGATTTTGTGATGTCACTGAAACAGAGACTGCCAAAATAAATGCACAGAGTAAATCCCCAAATTACCGTCTGGAAATCCCCAATGCCCAAATCGAGCAGATCGTGTCCTACCCCTGAATAAGATAAGTCAATTTCACCAAAATGTCAGTTACAACTTTGTTGGAATCACATGAAGGTATATTACCTTTAAAGACACTCACCTGCCATGTGGTTTCCCAGAAAACCACTTTCCTTCATACGTCGCACCTTTATACTTATCATGGCTGTAGAAAGTATAGCTACCACTCCTTGCCAGCTTCGGCGGCACCTTCTGATTAGGCGTTGTGCTTGCTGATGTCGGCGAGGCTGATGGGCTCTTCTGATTGGTCAGGATATTGTCAATGGCTTGATTGACACACCATAACCACTCGGCTTTTTCTGCTGGTGTTGACGCATTGAGGACAAGGGTGTCTTCTGGCATTGTAAGCTGAAGGGCATTTCTAAAAAAATGGCAAACATATTTTTTGTTTTAAGTTGAAAAAATAAGTGGTTGTGACCCAATCAAGGGAGAAATCGAGTTACGTATTGGTAGTATTCAATTTTGAATTTTTTGTTAAATGTAAGCTACTTACCATCAAAACCATTGTTATAACTTATACAGAATCTACAAGAGTTGAAAGAGTTAATCTACCATAACATTAATCCCCTAGGCACTACCACCTATGGTACAATCTGTTTGATTGGCTCATTATGGAATACAACATGAGATAGCCTTCTGTGTAACCAATCAAAATAGTGTTTATCTTTGTGTAAACCATACCACCATTCTTACAGTATCTCTGATTTACTCATTGCATGATATTGCCTTCCAAGTAACCAATCAAAATAGTGCTTATAAGCCAATAGATATGTACCATACATATTCCTCTTTGGCATAATTACATTATACCCTTTGTACCTACTCTGTATCCTGTGCTTTATTCCATTAAAGGGACATAATGGCATGAAAAAAAATCTGACATAATGAAAAGGACCCTTACTGAAATCACTTCCACAAGTTTGAAGACAATTTGGATGTTTACATTCTGTAAAAATACACGTCGCGGTTCTCGAACCGCTAATCCCCCTGGCGGGAGCGGTTTTACAAATTTTTAAATAATCAGCTGCAAATACCCCCCTTAAACCCAAAAATCCCCTTAAACCCCAACAACCCCCCTTAAACCTGGGCAACCCCCTTAAACTCGTGCAACCAACCTTAAACCCCAACAATCCCCCTTTCTTCTTCAGCCGTTTTCAATCCACTGCTGGATGAAGGCCTCAGTATGATGTCTCCAGTTCTCTCTCTCCCTTGCATATTTGTACCAATTAGTTTCATTCCAGAATTGTTGTATTTCATCTCTCCATCTCTTTCCTTTGTTTTTTTCGTTTCCTACCTCTGTGCCTTGTTTTTCCATCAAGTGGTGTCCCCATATAGTAGTCATGTGCCTCCATCTTTCATCTCCATCCTTCTGTGATATGGCCACCCATGTCATGTACGATGTTGATGACTGCCATTAAATGTCCGTACCTGGTCTGTTCCCTATCCATTTATGAGGTGGTGGTCTTTGGTATGTTATGTTAAGCATACTTACTTGCCCATGTTATGTTGAGCGGACGTGCTAACTTTCTTTCCATTTTAATGTTAGCGCCATGGTTTTTTCTGAGGCATATGTCATTGATGGGCGAATGGCACTGGTCATATCACTTTCCTTTTACGCACAATGGTAGATTACCCTTCAAGATGTGGCTGTATCTGCCAAATGCTTGCCATCCTGCTTTAATCCTTCTCCTTATTTCATTCATCTTGGTTTCCTTTTCGGTGAGAGGAACCTGTTGTCCCAGGTAGATGTATTCATATACATTTCCAAATCTGTTCCATTAATGATGATTTGTTTGTGTGTAACTGATTGGTCTGCCATTACTTGGGTCTTCTTCATATTCATTTTTCAGATCCTCCTCTTTTCACTCCTCTTCTATGTCCCATTCTGTAGCATGCTCCCATTTCACTGAAGTTGTGAGCTTCTGATACTATATCATCTGCAAACGGAGGTGGTTGAAACTTCTCCCCATTCACATTGGTACCTTTATTTTCCCAATTGTGTCTTTTGAAGGTGAGTTCTAAGCATGCTGTAAAGAGCTTGGAGACATGTTCTCTTGCCTCACTCCTTCCTTATTGGGTATTTTGTTTGCTTTCTTGTGTAACTTCAACAGTAGTTGTCTGCCAGTGTAATGTCTTTGATATTACTTTTTTAATAGAGTTGGGTTGATGTTTTGGCTCTTCAGTGCCTTGAGAACTGCCCAGGTTTCAACGGAATCAAACTTCTCATAATCCACAAAGCCAATGCATACAGGTATATTGAACTCTGACATTTTTCCTTTAGAGTTGGTTTGAGGGTGGGAATTTGGTCTATTGTTGATAAGTTTCTTCTGACTCTCGCTTGCTTTCCCTTGGTTGGTTGTCATCTAGAAATTCTTTCCAACCTGTTTTTCACAATCCTTTTGAAAAGCTTGTACATGTGGATAGCAAGGCTAATGTCGGTAAAAAAAAAAATTTTCTTCCATCCCGTTTTGTCCTCCTTTTTTGTGTCAAGATTCATCCATGTTGCATCTTTCCACTTTGGGCAACCTTTTCCCATTGTGTTAAGACATCTGTGAAGAGCTTTGGCCAGTTCCTTATGTTAACTGCCTGCCTGCGTTCTTTAGTGTGTCCATCATTATGTTGTCCTGTCCGGGCGTTGGCCCCCGTTTTCATTGCCTAGAGCATGCTCTACTTCCCACTTTCAACTTAGGTACTTTCTCCCTGTGAATCGTCTATGTCTGGTCGGTTGTTGATTGCTTTGGTATAGTCTCTTCAGAGAATTCCCCTCTACTCTTCGCAGAATATCATCCTGATCTGTTTAATTCCTGCCCTTTGAGTCGAGAAGTTTGAGTTTCTTTTGTTCCCTGGCCAAGCTTCTTGTTGGTTTTCTTAATACTCCTGTTGTTTTTCTATAGTGTCATGTAGCATTTTGGTGTTATAATTTCTGACATCCTCTCGTACTTCTTCCTGATAGTTTTGCAAGTTTCCCTATATTCTATGTTGTCAGTAACCTTTTGGACTGTCCATTTCCATTTCTTTTTTCCAATCATTTTTTCCCTTGTGCTGTCTGAGAGAGTTTCGGCTCTGTCTTTGGGTTTTTGCCTGCCTACATTGAGTGCAGTTTTGTTTCTGAATGATGTCTATTGTCTCTTGGGTCCAGTGTGGTCTAGTCGTGCTCCCCCACTCATCATTAAGTGTACTAAATTTGTTTGCTAGCTCCAGTTTGGAATTCATGGTTTCTTTCTTTGATTTTGTCCAGGTTAATGTTGTTATACTTCGGTTTGAAGTAGCTTCTTTCTCTCTAACTTAGTGTTGATTTGGAACTTCCCTATGATCATTCTGTGGTCACTACCTACATTGACTTTGTTGAGAACATTTACATCTTTTACAATGTTTTAAATCTGATGAAAGGATTAAAATCAATTCATTCTTTGTGGCTCTGACTGGACTTATCCAAGTCCACTTCCTGTTTGTTTTTTCTTGAAAAATGTTGTTTAGGATTTTTTAACTTGCGGCTGATGGCAAATTCGAATAGTCTGTCTCCCCTGTCATTGCGCTGTCCTTCCAATTATTCAACATCACTGATTTCTTCACCATCTTCTTCTCATCCGACCTTTTGCAATTTAGGTCTCCCATCATAATAGGATAGTGTGTCTTGTTGCTTTGAAGCAGTTCCTGATTGCCTCATACTTTCTCTCAACCTCTTCTCATCATAAGCTGCTAGTGGGTGCCTATACTTTGGAATAATTTAAGACTGTACCCTTTTTATTTTTTTTATCTTGATAGTGAGCTTTGCCAGTCGTTCATTTACTCTTGCTCCTTTGAATTCTGTTACATTTCCTGCCAACTTTTATGAACTAGAATCCTACTCCTGCCTCACTTTTATTCTTCGTCCCTATGTGGAATAGGTGGTGGGCCACTTTTAGTTGTTCAGTTGTTCGCGCTCTTCTCCGAACTTCCACTGAGTTCCAATACATCCCACTTCCCCGTCCAGCTCTCTTTCACTCTATCAGTCTATCTTCTCCCAGATAGCGGTCTGACATTGTAAGTTCCTACATTCAGGTTCCATTGTTGGCCTGTCCTTACCCAGAGATTCTTCGCACCCCCTGCTCCTTTCCTTACTGTACCGCCCCTGGTCCATGGATACAGCGCTTCTGGGGACTGGGGGCCGTTGGTATGAAGACTTATTCATACTGTTTGTGGGCACTCTTCACGCTGGCCCCAAGACGGTTGGAAAGATAAGGGTTGCTGGATGGCCCGCTGTTGCTCTTAACTGCGCCTCGCGCCCTTAAGAGCAGATCTTGTTTTAATTCCATCAGTGACCCAAACCACCCTCCTCACTAGTCTAGATGGAGGCAACTATGGGGTTGCCGTTTAGTCGCCGCGGCCGACCCTGAAACCTATGAACTACTTAACTCAATACAGGAGATAAAGGAAAGAAGAAGTATCACAGCACCAGTTGGCACCACACTGTTTTTACAAGAAACAAGGTTGAGGATGCTGTCTCCATTGGTAAAGTCCTGAGACAACCTCCCCCAGCCCTATGTCCGTGTGGGGTTTGCACCTTCACCGCCATACAAGGGATCTGTGTCCTGTACCCTCCAGATAAGGCATCCCTAATTGCGTCGTGAGTATCCCGAGGATCAGGACACCTCTAAATCCTACATTGGGATCAGAACCTAGTATCCCAACAAACATAAAGCCAAACCTGCCAAGCCAACCAATTGGCTCCATCTGTCGAGCCACCAGATTGGCCCCTTTAAGCCCAGACCACCCCCCTTAAAAACCGGACAACGCAATGGTCAACGTCCGCGCAATGCATACGCCTGCGCGCATACACACATGCGCGCATACCACATGCGCGTGCCTGTCTGCGCATGAATACGCGTATTATGTGCCCCAAAACCCCTTAAATAAACGCAAAAAAACCCCCCTTAACCCAAAACTCCCCTTAACTCCCAACAACCCCCCCTTAAACCTGGACACCCCCCTTAAACTCGTACAACCCACCTTAACCACAACAAGCCCCTTAGCCAGACAACCCCCCTTAAAACCCGGACAACCCCTTAAAAAACACACCCGGACCACCCACCTTAATAACCCCAACAATCCCCCTTAACCCAAACAACCCCCTTAAATGCTGGACAACCCCCTTAAACCCGGACAACCCCTTAACCCTGCACCCCCCTTAAACCGGACAAGCCCCTTAACTCGCGTCAACACCCACCTTATAAACCACCACAGCCCCCTTAAGCCCAGACACCCCCCCCTTAAACCGGACAACCCCTTTAAACCCTAACAACCCACCTTAATCCCCCACAATCCCCCTTAAGGGCATGTGAACCTTGGTTTCCGAGTATCTATTTTGGTTTGTAATCTTGCACATAGTGATTATTGTATGTAAAAGTATAACATTCTAGAAAGAAAATTGGACGATGAACCCGATGATGCATCAGATTAATGTAACACTCTCTGTATTTGGAGAAAATTACTAAAAAACACGATTTTGCCCCTAACAAAAACATTTGCAATTTTTCATGATGTCTTATGTTATTTTTTTAGAAACAATACAAATTTGTCTAGGACGGTTTTTTTCATTTTTTAAAATAGAGCTTACTTTTCGAAATATAAGAAAATGTCAAAAAGGTGGTGATTTTTAACTCTTCTTTTCCAAATTTGAGTATATATTGAGAATATCTTAGTTAGAAATCGAAAAATGAAATTGAGAAACCCGTCCCTGGAAAAACCAATTGCTATCGTATGTACAGTTAAACCTTACCTTTACTTCGTACTTTTGGAGTTAATCTTGTCTGAATATTTGCCAAATTTTGCGAAAATTTGAACATTGAGAAAATCCATGTTTAAGGTAAAAAAGTGTACTTTTCATAACGCCATTTTCAAGCCTGTCTCTTCTCAAATAACTTTATCCTTTGACCTTCATATTGAGTAGTTGTGCAAGTGATCAAAATACCTCTTTATGCATTATTGAATCAAACATATTTTGGTCTCTAACTCCAGAAATAGAATAAATTGAAAGTTCATCTTGTCTAATAGCGCTTTGTTTACTTTTCAAATATTATTTTTCGTTTTTCCAAGCTGCGTTCGCGCAAAAGTACATTAAACACGCGCAACGCTTCTTACGCAGCAAAAATTCACCGCTGGCGACCGATGGTGGAGCCTTTGCCCTGACGGCGGTGAAATGTGGCTTAAATTCCGCCGTTAGACCAAGCGGTTTTTGGGTGACTTATAAATGGTTCAATAATCTGTTTAAAAAATCGGCAAAAATACAGCTCAAGATGGTCTGCAGTGATAACCTTTGTTGGTAACTTAGAACCCAGTTTGATTTTAAAAAAATGTTGCAAAACAGAAAGTTCGTGTAAAAACAAAGGCAACAGGGTTGACACTACCTTAAGTCAGACAACCCCCCTTAAAAACCCGGGACAACCCCCTTTAAAACCCAGACAACCCACCTAAACCCCAAATCCCCCTTAAACACAACACCCCCTAACGCTGGACAACCCCCCTTAATACCCCCGGACAACCTCTCCTTAAAACCCTGACAACACCACCTTAAACCCTATCAGCGCGAGAGTACATGATCCCCACCCCTCCATCAATTTTCATCAAATCGGACTTATGTATCTTCAGATCGTTTGTTCACAAGTTTTTTTGGGTGAAATACACCCCCAAATTTAGCCCATAATATGCCATTAGCTATTTACTTAGCATATCAGGCGCCACAACCGAATCAGCGCAATAGTACATGATTCCCCACCCCCTCCCCAAGTTCACATCTCACAATCGGACTTAGGATCTTCAGATAGTTTCACAAGCTTTTTGGGTAAAATCCCAAATTAACTCATTAATTATGCCTAATTAGCCTAATGCCACGCCCATATTCCTAATCAATGAAGGGCATGGCGTCCGATCCCCACCCACCAATTACGCACCATAACCTTATGGGTCTCATGTTATCTCATTCACAAAGATTGTGTTGGAAAATACCCCACATTAACTCATTAATTAATTCAAAGTAGGTACCTAATTAGCATATGCCATGCCCATACTTAATCAGATGAAGGGCATGCCAGTCCGTTCCCACCCCACCAATTAACATCACCATAACCTTATGGGTCTCATGTTATCCGCGTTCACAAGATTTTGTTGACGCCCCGCCGGCCGCCGCCTTGACTGATAGCATAATCACCAAACCGGAGAGTTCCATGGGGAGGTGGCAGTTTGGTGGCAATTTCTGGAACAAGGATTCTGATATTCAGCATTTACCAACTTGAAAAGCATGTTGTCATCATCTCACATACCATTGCTATTGTATATGTGCTAATCATGGCTAATCCATCTTTCACTTTGCCAATCAATATCTCTTACTACAAGCCTAAAGTGGCAATCCTTAATCCGGGTGTCTGAATCTGGGTGTTTCCATAGGGTGACCGCCACTTTTTCTGACAACCTTATGAATTCGGAAACCTTAACGAATAAACCACACGGTTTATGTTTTTATTCCGTTAGGTTTCCGAATTCATAAGTGTGGTCAAAAGAAGGCGTCCCCTTCTGAAACACCCCTGCTGGCTTTTGAATTGTTCGCAAACATGCGATACACTGTCAAAGTCCTTCAGGGATGTGAACACCTTTTCTTTTCTGTTCCAGAAAATTGCCACAAAACTGCCACCTCCTCCCCTGGAACTCTTCCTGTTTTTAAAGAAGTAACACAAATTGTTTTCAAACTTGGTGGAAGTGATTTCAGTAAGGGTCCCTTTCATTATGGTCATTTGATGGTATGCCATTATGTCCCTTTAACAGAATAAAACACATGAAACAGAGAGTATAAGGGGTTAAATTTGTAATATGCCTATCTTTCACTATGTGTTTGATCTGAGTGCGGGGACAGGCTCTGCCCACAGTGCCATTGGAAATGATTGATGGGTTAAAACGCTGCAAAAAATAATAAATACGGTATGTTGTATTATACTTTTCTAAGACTGAGACACGTTTAGTTTTTTATATGTATATTGAAAAATGCAAACTTCCATGGATATTTGATGATCCCAGTTGTTTTCAACAACCACCAAACTCCTAAAAGCCCAAAGGAATACAGAAAAAAGAAGTCCACACAACAAATCCAGGTTTCATGATCTACTTGCATGTTAGTGGCCAATTAATTAAAAGGATATTTTTAAATAAAAAATTATATATTGAATAAAAGCAGTGGTCTGCACACTCAAAATTTATAAAATTCAACAACATACACGAAAATCGTTTTGATTAAACCAGTGTTCAACAAAATCACTTGTCCAGTAAGTGATTTACAAGCAGTTATGAGATGAAATTGTAGCTTTGTCAACTGGAAGATGTTGCGATTGATCCCAGAAGATAAATTATGACATCTGTCACATTGATCCTTTCAGATGTTGAGGTTTAAAGTGATTTTAACATTATTATCCTGAAATGGCTTGGGTCTGGAATTTATGCAATCCATCATTTTGGAATTGAGTAAGCAAGATAAATGGTGTTTTATGTATTGGCAGCTTCATTGTACCAAACAAATGAATTGACCGCATGACAGTGTTCAACTTCATCCCTACTTACTTGGAAATCAGAGCACAGCTGTTTTGAACTCTCATTAAATTGTAATAAAACGAGGATAAAACAAAAATATCAACGGTGACACACTTTTGACCATACTTTGGATTATTTATTTTACTAGCTAAATCCTGTGCAAATTTGATGACATTTCATTGCTGCAAATATGATTTTTCATAAAACACATCTAGTTTTAGTTTTCATAAACACTATTTTATTACACGTCTTTCTATTAGAAATGGCATATAGAGGGCACTATAACTACATATCTTGACATTTTTGCCTATATGGCAAGATTCCTGCAATGGCTTTTCGCATTTTTCAGATGTAATGCTCTCGCGGTCCCTACTTAATCATTTTGTCAATTGTGTTGCCATTGCTTAAAATGGCTCTAAAAATAAAAGAGACAATTTGCATGGGGTCCACAGCTGTGTGTCAGGAGTTGGGCAAATAACTTATCCAGCCCTGTACTATTAGTTATCCCCAGTTTGTTCATGCAATACGTAAAGATATTCAATGGTTTTGGTGCCATTCTACATGAGGCCTTATTTTATTTAAATTCTTAGGCCTATAGCAGGAAGTAATAATATAGTGCCAAAATTAGCGTGCACACGTTTGCAGTACACACTCCATCTCATATAGCGCTTACACAGATACTAGATTATGCTTGGGCTGTATTTCTCTATGTAAACACAGTATGCAGCATGATACTGTAAAGCGCTTTGATAGGGATATATTACTTGTTTTACTCAGAAGAGCTGAACCCAGAGCTGAGTAATATGAAATATCTCAAAGGGCTTCAACAATGAAATTACAGTATTCAAGTCTACGGGTGATTGTCAAGGGCATAATAAGGCGACCAATTGTGCATATGTCAAGGTTTGTCATCAGTGCGGCATGGACCGATTGGTTTGAATGCGCGGGGCATGTCGAACCAAAATATGATTTAAAAATGTCAAAACATGCCCTATTTGAGTCAGGTATAGATGCACTTAGACACGATAATTCACCTAAGTAAACTTTGTTTTAATAAGCTTAAAAATGTTCACAAATTATTCTTCGCAGCCGACATTTGTTTGCACGGTCAAATTACGTCAGACGCACAAATGGTCGCCTTATTCTGTCCCCGACTATAACTATACATTCAAAAACAACAAAATAATTTTTAACCCCCTGAGGTATACCACCTTTCTTACAGCATCTCTGATTGGCTTATTAATGGTATAAATGATAAACCTCCAAGTACCAACCAACCAAAATACACCTTATACATGTACATACCGCTAAGCTTTCCCCAACATATTATTAATTGGCTAATTCCATCATTTTCATAAACGTTTATGAGGAGAGAAATTTGATTGGACAACATCATGCATTGATATTTGTCGACCCAAACAACATTTGGAGAGTTGTTAGGAGATATTCACAATTAGTGGATAGGTGTAGAGCCACCTAGCGGATGTGACTAGATGAAACAAAATGAATCTGATGATTTCCTAGACCGGGGTAGCGAAATGAATGTAAAGGCTTTGTCTTATGAGAAATGTGCTATATAAAAATAACTACATTGCCATTTTGTCATTGCATGGTGCGTATGATATTGAGTGTACACAATGTGCTTAGAACGTTACGCGTGACATTGGATCGATTCATTTTGTGGGCAGCTGTGCACCCTTTCATTAGAAACATTACTACATGAGCAGTGGTAATTTCATGACCTTTCAGATTTGGTTTTAAGTATGTCCTGCTGTAAAAACATTTATGATTAGTTTAATGTTTTGCATTTTTTGGTGCAGTTGGCAAAAATCAATGCACTTGCCATCAGTTTGAACCAGACTCAATAATGGCACGCACCCCTGCAAGGCTTGTTTCATTATTCATCATTAAACTGAGGGTGTGTGCATTGATTTGTCGCCAATACACTCACAGCGCAAAATTCAGCCAATTTACCTCTAAGTATCTTAGAAATAACCACACAATTCAGCTGGTAATGTCCAGGACATTAAGACTGGTGTTCTGAAAGGAAGTCTTAACTTTAGACCTGGGTTTTAAACCAGGGTTAGTCCTACATGAGTGGACTTTTTCCCTTTCAAAATACTGTGAAAGTTAAATGGAACAGGTGAGAAAATTCCTCCATTTATTACCAGTACAGCAACATTTTAAGGTATTTTGGAAGGAAAAAAGGTCATATATAGGACTAACCTTGGTTTAAACCCGGGTTAAAGTTATCTCTCCCGTCATAATACCAACCTAAATGTTTCACAGTCTGCAAGGCATTTGCAGTCATTTTGCATAATTTTCTCAAGTCTATGGCCATTGTTTGGAAGTAGTCCATGGATCTTGAAGGAAATATTTCTAAGTGGTCAAAATGGGCTTTAGCAGGTACAACGATGTGTAGCCCCTTCTAAAATGCTCTATGTAATATTCAAACTTTTATGTTAACACTTACTGTGCTCAAGTGAGCGAGATCTCGATCAAAACATGTGGCAGGTATTATAAAAATGCTGCCTTTGTGTACATAAGAGGTGTAAGGGACACCCGCACACACACCCAAAATCACCCACAACACCCACACCACTACATATACACCCACGTCGCGTTCACACTCAACATTAATTTGGATTATGTTAAAGGGGGATGACCTGATTTAAGTATATAAAGTTTTCATCTTGATAGAATGGTCTTCACCCTAAAATCCCATCTGTAAAGTTTTTGCATTAATAGCTAAAAATGTGATTTTGTAATTCCCACAGATTACTGTGTAAAATTAATATGGCGAACCAAAATGGGGCCATTTTAGCTCATACATCAATATTAGCTTTCTCTTCAGATACCAAAATTTTGACCACTTCAGGAAATTTGGGCTTCTGGAGACAAGTCTATTAGCGATGGGACGATGGCCATTAAAATTTCAATTAAAATTCACATGAAACTACAAAATTGCATTTAGGTTGTCTTCAGCTAGGTTGTTACCCAGTCTGGGAATTAAGGTTTCCACCACAGAATAACACTGATTTTTTGTTTAAACTTTTCCCACAGAACAGTTTGAGGGTTGACTAATAAGAAGGTCCTAACTTAAAAAATTGCTAACTCAGAATTGGGATTTTCTGTTGGTAACTGTATTGTGCTCCATTGAGATGTGGTCAAGTGAAATTCTGCTACAATGGGAAGTGGAACTTGAGTTTATAGACTTATATTTTAGCAATATATGGGTGATACAGATTTTGGGGAACCAAAATCCCAAAAAGTGCATGAGTGAGTTATTAGGGTCTTCTGTTAGTCAACCCTCGAGTTGTTACTTCACCTTGTACTTCTCAATTGGTCTACACACTGGATTGTGACCGAATATATTGTACCTCTCTACATACATCGTTTTACAATGTGTTTATTTCTCGGATTGAGAGTACTATCGTCGAATTTCCATTCCATCCGTTCTTTCGTATACAAGCTTTTCACATAGTGATCTATTTTACATACATTGAAAAATAACGGTGTAATATGCATTGTATTTTGCAATATACATTATTTGTGATTTCACATACAGACTTATACTTTGTAGCCTAATTAAGATAACATAATTGTAGTTTTAAAGGCTTTTTAAGTTGAATTTTGGTCTATATTGGACTATTTTTGATAAATTTTTTTTCAAAAAAAACAGTAACGTCCAGATGTTTCCTTTTAATTGCTTCGTTTTAACCTATAGACATGATATTTCCGTGTAGATTTTGATTGCGATTTTCCCTTCCCTCGGAAAACCTGTTTTTGTAAAAGACACAGTTGTGATGATTGGGCGACGATATGAATGCCATTGCATTATATTCATACATGAAGCTAACAACAAGTGGATTTAACCAAACTGTTGCACTTTTGATAAAAATCTAAACATCTACAATTATGGAAGTTATACTCAGGAGAAACTTGGATCACTACTTCTAAGAGTATGAGTAATAATTGCATCAAGAAAATAATAAAACTACTAGATGGTCTGAAAGAATTGTGTGAAAATAGTATATATTTATTTCTTATATTTGGGAAATGATTTCATGAAAGCAGGCAAGAAGACATATTTCAACTACTATGATGGCTTTTAAAGAAGAGAAGATATTAGTAGCTTCCCACAATGCATCACACAATTTGCAAGTAGGAATACACACACACATATGCAACAAACAGAAATTGGGCATTTTGTCTACAAGAATTTAGTAGAAATCCATTATTTGTGTCAACATTTTCACCTTTGGTCTTTATATAGCCCTCATCCAACAATGCAAGTAGAGGATGCTAAAACCTTCCATACCAGAGGGAAAGTTCAGTTGTCGACAGTTTCAATGAGTGGAAATAAAAAGCAAAAATGCCCCCAGAAATGGGAAATTGGTTTAGTCAGACAATTGCCCTGGATACCCCAAGAAGGCCTCAACAGCAAGCTCCTGGACAGACTGGGGGTGTCAGGGGTTAACTCCCAAATATTTCAAAATTGACTGATTTACATTTAAAGGTATTAATCTCTATATATTGGACCAATTGCTTTACGTCCTTCCATGGTTTGTTTGACCATGGTGGAGAGATGTTCACCAATTAAGTTCAGAACTGTTGAGGACCCATTTAAATCCCAGTAGGTCATCATTCCTCTGAGATTCGAATAAGGGACAATTTGTACCAGATTAAGCAACTTAAATACTAGACTACACTCTTCACTTTCCATTATGGATGTATGCCCCACATTAATAAACAGAAACAGACAAAATAAGGTTTTTTCTTCTTCTATCGAGCAATATTGTTTCCTTCCGGAGCGATCCGTTAAGGGATTAACAAAACTGTTTAATTCGACAATACCTTGTCATATTTCTACTTTTACTTTAACGGGGACAATTCTTTCTGTGATAACCCCTTTTGGAAGGATTTTGCCCTAGAACATGCAAATAAAAGAGCGCCCATTTCTGCCTCAGTGTGCATGCCCTAGAGAAACCAGAGATTGGCTGGGTCACTGAGGCATTGGCACGACTTACAATTTAGATCAACACAGTGCAATGGGGTGATGGCTGTTTTCCTCTTTAGTGTAATGCTTCACGCTGAAGCAACTATCAGTGATTATCCCACGAGGGACCTATGTGAACTGTTACAGGAAAGTTTTAACATGACGGATACGTCTCGCGAATCTCTTAATTTACTTTTTCCAACTGCAAAATTACCAGAAAAGGAAGCCAACCGGCAGTGGTCAAAGAAACGAATCTCCTTTAATTAAACGTATTGTAGTAATGGTCCGTACGGACAGTAATGACTACAATTTCCTGATTTTTGTCGTTATTAGGTTGCTTATGGTCCTATCATTTGCAGGGTAGTTTGGAGTACCTGTACTTGTTTACACATCAAACTCAAAAAATGAGTTTTGATTATTTTTTTTCGATTTTCTGATTTATCACATCACTGATAGTGCCCTTAACATTTCCTGGCTTCAACTTGTCTAACTTGACGCGAGCTGCTGGGTGAAATAGCCGATGAATGAATCAAAAACCTAATGAGGTCAATCCACAATGCATTGCGGATACTGACCCGCAAGTGATCTCTGAAGTCAGTTATTTTGCCGAATGCGCCAGCACCAGTAGAAATTACCCTTTCTCCACTATTGCACACTATTTACCTACACCGCGGGGAAATATTTTACCTGTAAAATGCTGAATACTCAATAGAAAACCCTGAACAGACAGACGAGCACACACATACACACACCCATCCTTAAACACTTTCAACCATCTGAAACTTAAACTGTTAAAAGTGTGAGTAATGCAACATACAAAAAAAATAATGGTTTACCACTTAATTTTGCCATAAAAAGGAAAGTGTTCATCAAAATCATAACAATTAGGCCTGGTCAAGTTGCTCTACAACCTGCTATTTGAGCCAGGCGCCAAGTGTTTCCTTCCCCCTCCCCATACATTGTACATTACAACAAAAAACAATCACCTGCCATAACACACACATTCACAAAAAAACGACAGCAAACAATAACTCTTGGTTAAGTGTTGCGTTTTCTCGAGCAAAATGAGTAACTGCATACATTATTGGGAAATCATCTGAGGCATGCTGGGAGTAAAATATTAAAAGTGCTGGGTGTAAAACATTAAAAGTGATTTGAGAATAAGGTAAAGCAAATGAGATACAAGAGCTCAAGTATATAATCAGCTCACAGACTAGCAGCTAATGCACCATTTTACACAATACCATAATGCAACACCTCTATGACTTTCAATAATAGTACTGTGTTGCTAAACCATAAACCAATTCTGACTTCAAGCATTGCATTATGGGAATTTATCAAAATGGTGCCTACTCTACAGTACACAGTATATCTACCTTGGACACATCCAAAATTTTGGCAGTAGCAGTAGAGGTGGGAATGCCCGATTTGGCAGATTTGCCACCCTTGCTCTCAGGCTATTTATAGGAAGTCAGTAAAAAGAGGGCCGTGGAATAGAAGGAGAAACATGTGAAAATGATGTCAATGTTAGTAGGTTTAATGTAATGATGATATCTAATTGGTTAAAACTAATGCATGATGTTACTCACGAGTGGAAATGTTCCTACATGCTGGTAGTTTTAGTTCGTAATTCACTGAAGATAATTTTTGTTTTTTGTTTTAAAAAAAAAACTGACAGCCTAGTGATTTGCCTATATTAACATCTTGGTTGGCGTTAGAGGCCATCGTGTTTGATCGCCTTAAAGCGGCACTTGCACAGTTTTCACAAAATCTTCCATTTTTCAATTTCTTACAAAACTGTAGTCTAAGGCCATGGCCGAATAGAGAGATTTTACAATAAAAATAACATACCCGCCAAAACAGATAGGGCATTTAATACGAGGCAAAAGACATCCGTTAATTTGTAGGCTAACTTTAAGTGTTTGCCTAACTTTTGATCAACAAATGTGTCTATTACATGAATACATAAGCATAGACGTGTTGTATCATTGATTAAAACCACACAGTGCACAGACCGGTCAAAACAAGGTGCATTCCGTGGGTAATCAACTCTGTGGGTGTGTTTTCTTGTGCGTAAACGCTGTCATCTGGCTGGAAAAAAATAAATGTTGCCGCCGGAGTCATTTTATAATAACATCATTCTGTTTACCCCATAAGGGGGTGGCTGATTTTGGTCTAACATTTCAGGTGAGGGCTAATGTATCTAAAAGCTTAAACAACCATGCAAAAATCACTTTGAGAAATCTTTGAGGGCGCTCACTATTTTTCAAATGTGCCAGTGGTCTCTTTAAATTATTTTTCACCCTAACCCCCATGAAAGCCTCTGGAACTGTTCCGTTTAAATTCCTTGCGAATGGGCATGAACACGCTTATTTTCGCTGATTACCAATAATACAAACCAGACGAGCAGGCGGACGCTGTTTTCGCACTTACCAAGGTCCATTCCCAATTCTATTACAATGTGCACTACTAATGTGGTGTTAAATACTCAACACTTCGTCATAGTAACTACGAAAATGCTCGCTAGCCCACGCTATTTTTGGAAACCATTTTGGAAGCCATTTTGGAAATCGCAAAAAACAACCGTGCCTGATCTTTGCGATGGTACACTTTCCTGACATACCACGTGCCTGATGATGTTTCTTGGATATCTAAGGATCATTTATAAGTGAGGGTCACCTGCGAAATCAACAAGAAAGAGCATTTTTCTGTGCTGTAAGTTTTAGAGGTGTAATAGTCTTGGACGGTAACATCTAACGTCCACCAGTGAGCTCTCTGATTCAAGATGCCGTCCGACCTCTACCGTTATTACTACTCCTAATCTCTCTCTATGACCCCAACAGGCTATTACATAACAAAATTCCACAGGAAAGGAGGATCAAAGCACTCGAAGAGACTGCACGGCTGTGAAACCACTTCTTTGAGACCTGATAGTGACAAATGTTGTTTTGAAAGTTATAATCAACATCCTGAAAGACCTTTTTTACACTCTTTGTGGCCACAGGTGTTGAATCTTGGCCTCTAATGATGTCAATATATTTAATATGCTTCTGCGCATTGTTTCTGTGCAATCTTAACAACATTTCCACAAAGGACAGGAAAATGTGAATGTCTCTTATCTGACAAAAAACAGCTAGAGCAACCTTCAGCTCACTTTGGACATAAGCTATTTCTGGTCACTTTCAGAGTGACAATCTGTGTTGTGTTTAAATGATCATTTAGTGAAAGGTTGTATTCGGATGGGCTTTGACTTTTTTATAGAGGGATTTGGAAATCATTCAAAGTTACGCCCTGGTACCCATTCTTCTGTTTTAGGTTATTACGTACCTTTCTACACAATGCCATATCATAAGACTCCACCCTATATGAATTCCTTTTTGGGGACAGGCTATAAATCTACATCAGTTCTTGCAGAGGTAAATTTAGTATTAGTGATGAAGATGTAGCATTGTAGATAAAATGAATTACCACATCATTTTTTGGAATATTTTATCTCTACCAACTAATAGAAGCTGGCATCAAATGTAAAGCTCATTGGCTCTAAGTATATCTTCAGTAACATAAAGGAATGAGAGGACCGAGGATGATCCTTGGGACATGCACATTATTAATTACCCAATAGAACCTGTAGTAATTCAGTACTATAATGTGCAGTACCCCAGTCCATTACATTATCCATCATAGCTCTAACTAGTTCACAAATATCTTGGAGCAAAGAAGGAAATGCTGCAGTTTGCCTGTATACTACAAGTACATACATCCCCACTTCAGTGCAAAACTCAAACCATAGATATCCACATGTTAATGAACAAGGTGCCTACTATTTTGGCAATTTTGGAATAACCATCTCTGTAAAGAGACTTATTATTACCAAAATATACCTGTAGTAATTCAGTACTATAATGTGCAGTACCCCAGTCCCATTCATTAGCCATCATAAGCATCTACAACAAATAGTTAACAAATATTTGGAGCAAAGAATTAAAATTCCTGGCAGTTTGGCCTGTATTGCACAAGTACTACATGCCCAACTATCAGGGCAGTGTCAACTCATCACCATTATAATCACATGTGAATGAACAAGGTGCTCCTGATTTTGGCCAATTTGGAACTAACAATCTCGTAAAGAATATTATTCACTGTTTGCTGCAAAATATTTTTTCAGCTGATTCTTGCAACGCGAAGGAAGAAAAGTGTTCCAAATTAGCCTAACTAAACTACTTTTAACAACCCGCCATTTCCACACACTACTCAACCAAAGGAAAGTTCACATGAAACCAAAATTAGGAAATCAGAAATTTGAACAATTTTGCAAGAAATTATAACACATGCTAGTAACAGCATTCCTGCAGTTTTACTTTTCATAATCTTACCTTCTTGGGTTGATATACATAACATAATGGTGGGTTGAAAATAATACATTATAAGAGACACGTATTAAATATTCAACACAAACTGGCGAATTGGTGAGAAAATGATGCTTGTAAAAATTGGTAAGAAGACTTGTAAAATGTTTCATTTAACAGAACTCCTTGATGTATATAACACATGTAAAGGAATACAATATTTACTATTGTCTGTTCAATTAACGGTAGATGGGGTCCCGGGTTTTAATTTACTTATTTTTCAAAAAAATTAAAACGCGTTTCCGAAAAAAATCACACGAAAAGAAAAAGTTGTTATTCATCACCATTGGAGTACCCAACAAGATCATTGGGTTCCACGCAAACTTTAAAACAAGATTTCTTCTTCTTCTTTGTTGGATTTTTTTTTTATTCAATTTAAACAACTTACCAAACTGATTTACAAACTGGCAAAAAACTGGCAAACGACAACAACTGGTCCAGGTGAATATGACTTTTGACTCTGAAAGACTTTTGATGAGCCGAGGGCCGATTCATGAAATCTAGGGGGCGCATCAAAAGTACTTTGTTATACGAACAATTTTGATTCGGGACGTGCTTTGATTTCAGGTGTTGCTGTGCTTAACCCTAACCAGGACCGGGTCTTTTTGCCGCCGACGGCCCAATGCACAAAAGCAATCTATTTTTATTTTTACGGCTGCCAGATGCAACAGAGCCCAAGCTTGCGTTTCATTGCATCTCGGCCGTTGTTTTCTATTTCCCGGTCACAGCAGGAATAGTATCGTAAGTCAATAACGGCCCAGAGCCAAAGCTAAACACCTCGCGCCATTTTCCCTGAAACGGCCAGATGCAACGAACACACATCGCGCCATTTTCCCGAATACGGTCCCAAATGCCAACGAACACTCTCGCATTTTACCGAAAAGACGTCCCAGTGCACGAAAAACATCGCCGTGAAAATGGCAATAAAAACAGGGTAAATAAATAAATAAATAACACACTGACTGCTGAAATTGTAGCTTATAGTTCGCCAGATCCGTGAGTGGCGCTATTCGCTACATATAGTCGGCGTGGCGCTATTATGCTACTTCCTGCTCCAGTTTAACGTCATGAATACGTTTATGGCATAATTAACCCAAAGCTTATCGAAAATGGTGGCGCTATCACCATCGAAATCGAAATTGTTCTATGGGCATTTTTACATGTCAACCCCCCCTGATGAAAACATTGCGCCTTCTGCGGGCAAGACGGGGGCCCAAATGCAGCGAAACCCATCGCATCATTTCCAGTCACTAACGGCCGGATTCAACCAAACGCATCGCTTCATTCTCCGGGAAGACGGCCCCGAAGCACGAAACGCATCGCGTATTCTCCTCTCCGGGAGAAACGGCAGATGCAAACAAACGCATCGCGTCATTCCCGGAAACGTCCCAGATGCAATGAACGCAATGAGAAGGCATTTGCGCGACCAAAAAATAGTTGTTGACAAGGCCCAGATGCAACGAAACGCATTTTCCGACCAGTACCACCACGTTTTCGTTGGCTTTCATGCCTCTATCGGCCGCGTAGGGTTAATGCATGGGTATATGCAATGTTAAATACGATACTTTTTGATAGAGGCCCTGTCTATTTTATTCATTTGGTATGGAACAAAAGAATCATAACCTCTCCTGTAATGCGTCCATTCAATTAATGCCGTGTGACCCCCTCCTTGAATATCATCTCTTTTATTGGCAAAATTCATGCAAATAACAACGGTTCGGATTTTGTCCTGTTGAACAAGTTGGCATTATTCATTACATCCCAGTGTCCGGACATATTATCGTGAATCATCTCCTCCGACGACCACTTTACAACCTTCAAGAGTTGGAGAATGGAACTTCCACAAAACGTAATTAATAATGTACCAAACCTTTATTTTTTTTTTTTTTTTTTTTTTAAAATGAACTTTTTGAATGAAGGTTTAAAATGTGCCATTCCTTTTTGGCAGGTAAAAAACGTCTTAGGTCCAAAGATACCAACACTTTCCTTTTCGTGATTTATTTCGAACGTGGCGTATTTTTTTTGAAATCCTTCTACAAACCAGACATCTAAGTTTAATTGAACAGACAGTACATTGATACTCTGATATTAGGATCTCTATGATGAACAATAAAAAATAGTGATTTCAAAGGGATACACAGTTGTCACCACAGGTACAATGTTACATTTATTATAATTCAGACATTTTATTTTCTTCAAAAGTCTGGCTCAAGATCGAAGTATTACTTGTTGATCTAAATTCTACAAAATATGCATTTTTGCTTGGTGAAGATCTACTAATGAATAATGGAATGTTCCGATATTAACAAAATTAAATATATTAGATATTTTAAATACTGCCATGATAAAAGAACACACTGTTTTGCCAGCTTTCACACCCAAAGAAATTGTAATTTTGAAATGTTGATGTAATAAAGAAATTATGAACTCTTAACACACTGTGTGTGGACTTTTTTGGGGGTGGAGGGGACGCAGAGTGTGCATAGTGCATAGCATTTGTCTGTGAGGGGCATTCCAGAGAATTCCATACCCCTTCTATGGAAGGCACAACTAGATTGAGTATATGCTTTAATATAACACCTAAATCGATCCTTGTCTTTGACTGAGGATTATCGTCACATGTCAGTTACTAAATGATAACATGAGCGTATCAATAAAACGCCACAAAACTTCTCCCCCTTTTTTGTGGTATTGGTAGTTAAATTACTCAAAATATTAATGCCATCTTAAAGCCACATATCTCTTCTTTCCACTAGTAATTTTGGTCATTTGCGGTCATTTGGGTAAAACCCGAGTGATCTTGTTTGTACACAATGGTACAAGTGAGAGCTCAGTAATGCTAACACAAATCTATTAAATTCTCCCTCTCTTCTCACTTCAGTCCTGCAAGTGATTGGGATTTGTATTGAAAACTGTTCCCAATGCTGGACTTTGGTCCCATTTTTTTTTTTTTGTCAAAACATGATTAATGTTATCATCCATGACCGCAACATGAATAAATTACCTATCATTGGAAAGATGATTATTTAGGCATATGGGGCAAGAACTCACTTTTTCACCGAATTTCACACCCCCCAATAAGTGTCGATGACCCCAACCCTTTAATTTTACCAACAACAAATTCCCTTCACAAAACAGCTTGACAACATAAAAAAACCTATTTGAAGGTCAAACGGTCATCAAGAGGCAAATGTCACCCCCTAGATCAAGGTCCATGACATTAAACCCCTTCTTTTATTAATTACAAAAAATATTCTTTTAAACAAGCTTGACAAAATAAGGTTATTTCTCCATCCCCTGATTGAGTCGACAGGGTTGAATTGCAACATCACCGTCAACTTTAAATGGTGGAAGCGCTCGCGACGCGCGCACGACAATAAATTATTGGAGTGTATTATTGAGATGCACTTTGATATGTCTAAAGCCTGGTGGGTTTACTACTTCATCTTCTGTCAGTGAATTCCAATCACATTGTTCTTGGGAAAAATGAATATCGGTAGGTTGTTAAGAAGGTTGGCTGCGGGAACATGAAGTTTTTTACTATGCCTTCTACGGCTCCTATAGTCTGTTGCTGGTAGAGTGTAAGTATCTTTGTTTATACCCACTAAGTCCAGGCTGTATCTTTTGTACATCTGTGAATCCTGGTGTCTTTTGCGGGCTTTCTTGAAGAGATTCCCCCTAATTTGATAGCTTGTAGTCACAGCTAGCTTTTTTGCATGTCACATACAGAACCTAGCTTGCTTTTCTTTGTACATTTCCCAGCCAGCTTTTGAATATCTTTTTAATTTGTAAATGGAATCCCATACCCTACTACTTTATTTCCAGATGGGGCGGACAAGCGTCTCATAAGCGATGGTTTATGACTTCTCTAACTGCAGACCACAGGTTTTCTTCTCCGCACAGAAAGCCAAGGGTTTTACTGGCTTTCTTGATGGTATTACTTCTGTTGACATACATTGAGTCTGCTGTCCAGCTCCACACTACACCCAGTAGGGGTGGGATGCAGCCTACCATCTTCAATACTTGACCACAAAATCTGAACTTGTAGTAGGTGGGTCTTTTGTTGGCAAATCTCCATTAGAAGCATTTGGAAGCTTAAACTCCATAAGCCATTTATCTTGACCACCTTTAAGTTGTGGGGGGAATCAAATCATCTTGGAGTTTCTCTCAGGTGGGCATCTTGTTTCCCCGTCGATAAACACCCAATCAAATCAGCAAGGTCTGTATGTACTTTGCAGATCTTCCGTAGGGGTCGTTTATGTATAACAGGAAAAGAAGCGGTCCTAAGACCGTCCCCTGAGGACTCCAGAAATAACATTGCTGGGGTCAATATTTTCCACCGTTTCGACGACACTTTTGGATACGCCCAATCAGGATGTCTCCGAGCCATTCGAGAAGGTTTCGCCTGATGCCAGGGTGGTGCCATTTTATTAAGCAATCGTTGGTGCGGAACTTTGTTGAATGCCTTGGAGAAGTCCAAAATGGCCATTTGAGTTGTTTCTTCACCCCTCTCCATGCCTTCTGCGAGGTCATTAATAGTCTGGATCAATTGAGTATCTGTTGATCTTTTTGCTCTGAAGCCATGTTGGGTTGTCAGAGAGAATGATTTAAAATGCTCAAGATTGTTTCATAAGTGTGAATGGACAATATGTTCTAATACTTTGCAGTAATGCTCGTCAAGCACCAGGTCGATAATTTTCAGCTTGATTTATTCCCCTTTTTGAATATCCCCGAGATATTAGCTTCTTTCCACTGATTAGGAATTTTCCCGTATCTATAGATGTTTGAATAGTCTGTCAGATAGAGTCATCTCTTCGGCCACCATTTTAATAACCATGGTGGTAATTTGTTCCGGCCGCAGGTTGCTTGGTTTTGTTGAAGGTTTTTTAGTACTTTAAGCACTCCACTGGTGAAATGATACTAATTATCTCTATCGCTCAGGGATGCGGGCCTGGTACCCATGTCAGGAATGGTTGAAGGATCTTCTCTTGAAAAAAATCATAATTGATGATAACACTCCGCTTTCTCCCCCTTCCCTGTTGTCACTGGTTACTTTATGTCCAACTTGAGATCATCAATGGCCAAAGTGGTGCCCGTCCTAAGCTTCTTGATGTGAGACCCAAAAGATTTTGTATTTTTTCCTTCAGGTCACCATCTAACTGATCTGAGACAAAGGGCGGCTGTTGATTCAGATGAATTTCACTTCCCTACTGCAGTCTTTGAATTTTCCCAGTCATCTAGTTTTCCCTGGCCTTGAGCCCTTTTATAAGCACGTTTTCTTTTACGGCAAATTATGCCTTGATGAAGACATCTTACTTGGAATAATGTTTATATCCATGGCGTCTTTAGTACTTTCTCTATCTTATCCCACCTTCTGTTGCGAGGAGCAGCCAGTTTTTTCGTCGGCGAAGTCACTTTTCTTTGGAATTTTAAAGATGTGTCTTTAAAACCAACATCATTCTGCTTTTGATCTGAATGTAAACTTCCTCTTGGGTCTTGTTTTTTTTTTTCTCTTCCTCTTAATGCCAGGTGTATAAATCAGCTATTACTGTATCTGTATTAGGTCAAAGGTCTAAGAGGTCAATGTTATTTATTTATTATTATTCAATTTTCCCTCTCTTCTCATCTTCAGCATGCAGGATGGAATTTGTATTGAAACTTTGTCCCATGCTGACTTTGTCCCATGCGTGCAAAACAATGATTAACGGTATCCATGACCGCGACCTGAATAATTACCTATCATTGTAAAGAGTGGATTTGGTGGCTTTAAGATGGCACTAGTTTAATTTTGGAATAATGTTACACACAAAAATTGGGGAAGAAGTTTTTTGTTGCTTTTTATTTGTACGCCCTGTCATGGCATTCTTTACGTCACATACTATGCATTTTTTTGTTCCATTTGGCTGTTTTTGTTGATTTTGGAAGCGGGCTGCTGCACGTTGAATGGTCCGCCGAGTGTCACAACAGGCAGTTGGCTTTTTTACTACAATATGGCCGGAAACAGTGCATACCCGTGTCAAACAAAAATAGAACCATCGTGTGGAATATGTGCACCAGCAGTGTATGCATTGTTTCCGCCATATTGTATTGTCCAAAAGCACCTTCCGATAATTCACTCGGCGACCATTCAACTGTGTTACCAGCCCGCTATCCATGTGTAGAGGTCAGTGCACACACACCCATGCACTGATCATGACCTGACATTGTTATTCCACATCATTCCATCATGCATTCCAGACTCATGTCGGCAATATAGTTGTCACTGTCCAAATTGTACTGTCCGAAGGGAGAATACAGAATTTTATCTGTAATTGTGCAATGAATCCTTATGCTTCAAGGAGGGCTTTCCTTTAATGCTGCAATTCAGAGTTGTATTTTGTGGAGGGACCTTTAATAATTAAAATGCTTGAAAACAAAGACACGCACGTTAGTGGTCTCATATGACGCACTAAGATTTCCCATTATTCCCAATTGCTTTTTTTTCAGTAGATGTTCAAAAATGCATTTTTTGTTAATTTCAAGAGGTTAAACTTGATCCTTAAGGATATGAAATGTGCACCTGATCTAAGTATGATTTTAACTCAAACTAAAAATACATTGCAGATTGCTTATCGAAAAAACTTGACCCAATCCTGAGGTGTTTCCAGTTTCAACATGTGTAACCCTGAAGCAAAACAAAATGGTTTTGTACCAACCTTTTGAAATGGTGCTCAAGACAACCCTTTTGCCAAAGTCATTAAATTGTTACCAAATTGTCTAGAACCTCTCGATGCTGTTGTTTCTGTTTTAATAAAAAAAATGATTGTATAGCTTTTATCAAAAAAAACTCTTTAAAAACAATCGGCATCCATATAGTGTCAGCTATGCAACCTTCAATATCCACTAGTGTTGTCATTTAACCAATGACATGAAAAATAACTGTAGGGGATTATCCAAATTGTATTGTGCAAACTTTAGTTTAACTTTCTCTGTTTCATGATGCGGGAAGGACAAAACCCCTCTCGTTGTGAGGCCAAAGTGCTAGTCCCTTAGAACAAGTGGCAACAATTAATAAGAAAAAGTTACTCTAAAACTTTTGCAGAGGATTAATGGGAGGAAGATAGCAATGCAATTTTGTTAAAAAACATCTGTTGTGTAACTTTTGTATCAATAATATAAAAGTGTGGTCAAGCTGTATTTTTTAGATAATTCCCTCAAAATTGTATTTTTTCACAGACAAAATTCCACTACAGTTCAAAACAGTGAAGTGAGGAAGATTGTCGAAAGGAAAATAGAAAATGCTCCTTACCACTACCATAAACTGCTCTGTCCAAATTCTTCATGACATATTGGTGGTACTTTCAAAAGGCGTGTTTTGGTTTTATATTTCATTAATATTAATCAACTACTAATAGGGTACACCAGAGAACTAACACAAAAACTACTTATAAGGATGTCGGCTCTGGAGAGCTAATGCGGGTCATCCAGCACAATGACATTAGGAAGGGCAATTATTTTTGCTCAATAATCCTCACACAAGCAGCAGCATTGCTGTTAATGTGAGTGTATCCGCCACCCTGTTAGCGGGGACATAACCGATTTAAAACTTTGGATTTTTACTTGCTAATATTACACAGAACATATGCCTAATGGTAACAATAATATATACCGAGTTCAATTTAATATTGAGAAAGGCTCTCTACAATTTGAAAGTTATGGCAAATTTGAGATTCTGCCTTTTTTGCGACAGTTTTTTAAGTGTCTGTGTAAGAGTTCCTCCGTAGGGCTAATATGTGTTTTCAGAACCCAATACACCAAACTTTCTCTTTAGTTTTCCACTTTTTCCTCTTCACACAATGTTCAACACTTCTTGTGAAATAAAAAGAATTTTCCAGAAAGAGTGAAAAGTGAAGGATCGAACATTTCATGCTGTAAATACTGAAACTTTTTATTGACCAAAAACATCAATGGTGTGTTCAGACAGTCCTAAAAATGGTATCAGTGAGTCCAGAATGTTGAAAATACTTTTATAACAAGTGTCTGTCCACACTGTACTCAATGCAAATTGCCAACAGAAAAAATACAACATCGCTGTCCCCGACCACGAGTGTCTCTGCCGTCGCTGTTTGTGAATGGGCCAAAGGTCACCAAGGTCACATGAGTTACCAACATGTCACCCCCACCCCCCACCTCCTTGCCACCAAGTTTTTACATCATCAATAGCCCTTATGGAACTCATAGGGCATGCAATATATTAAGGGTTAACATTTACCACGACCACACACAGACATCAACCAAGTAATCGCTATGTGGCCTTCTGCCATTCTTGCAGACGACACAAAAAATGTTAGGCATCGGCAACAGAGGCAAAAATTAGCCTGATTTGTATCTTAACCAGAATTCTAGGGACAAGAAATGCGCTACCTGCAACCCCCCCCCCCCCCCCCCCACTGAAAATATCACTACCTACTATTGATTTTCAAAAGTCTCCCATTTGGGTAGGTAAAACTGGTGTTGGCAAACAGAACCCAAGAGTACCCCACAAGACTATGAGCCTATATATGCTCATCCACTCAAGGCAAAGTCAGTGGGTTAACTGTGATAAGGAATGAACATGAACTGAACTTGTGTATGTTGGGTACATGTAATCACACACACCCCAAAACCAGGGTGTGTATTATCTCAATACACTGGTGAATGAAATAACTGACTTTGCCATGAGAATTGAGACTTCACTGGCTCATAGTGTATAGAAGTACAACCACTTGGGTCCCAGCATCTTTTTTGCACAGCCACTCACTTAGGATTAAGTAAAATTGTATTGTTCCTAATGCCAACACTTGGTAATTATACTAGAATGTCCCCTGCTGTCTGGACTTACTCTGGCCATATGTTCTGTCTTGGACGGAACAAACGCCACGCATCGATCTTTTGCCGTGTGCTGCGCCTACGTGCAACACGACTGCGTGCCGTTTTGGCGGGAAGCGGGCGTGGGAACGTTCTAAACGGTCCAAGAAATTATGAGGCCAGAGTAAGCTCTCAGTTTATGTAAATTTTGAAAAGCAATGGAGGGACTACACAGGCCATCAATGCATGGGTACCACCTCCATGCATGTGCCAACATGCATATGATCATGAAAATGACCATAGCTAATCCAATTTAATCCAGCCAATGAATATACAATTCCACTGGCTGTCTGGACAAGCTCTCATTTAGGTGTAGGTATTGAAAGAGCAACATAGGGGTAATTAGCCCAGGCTTGGCCAAGTTTTATTCTACAGTTGGGTCACAAATCAAAATATGACGGAATTCTAGTATAGAACAAAATACCAATTTTTTGTTTGAAAATTTCGCAATTAGTATATGCTAAATTTTAATCAATTCAAATAAATTCACAAAACGGCCCTAGTGTTCCAAGCTAGTCTATAGATCTATAGACTAGTGGTCACCATATGAACACACACCTATCCTTAGTTAACACAAACACAAAAGCAGAAAAAACTTCACAAAGAAAAGAGACTATTTTGAAAGCCAAAAAAAATAATTATACAAGCCAAATCTCACCTGTGCATGAAAAAAAAATATATCATTGAACAACAGGAACCAGTGGGTGGTCAGTCTCCAGCTCAGCCAGGGTGAGTGGTTTGGTGCGGCTATCTCGCAGCAGACGACGGTCAGGCTGTTTGATGCTTCCTGTGTGTTGTGATGAAGGTGAACAGATTGAGTCTTGAAAGGCTTTTTACAAATGGACAAGGTTGACCAATTTACTGATGTCCTCGAAAAGGTTTATTAGGTTTAACAAAACCGAAACTCAAATTTCAGCACTGTAATTCAATAAGACCAACTCAATCAATGTCAATATAAATTTAAAAATTACAACAAAAACAAATCATTTTATTGATGGGTTGAACATGCAAATCCTTTTAACGTTCATTAATTCCTCATAAAGGGTTTTATTAGGTTTGTAGTACATCTAAAGGTGACCTACTTATAATATGCGTGCCTAATCTTATGGCAGAATTGAATCTAACTCTGGAGAAATTTCATAATTTGATTTTTTGTCGTAAACAGATAGAAATTATAACACAGTGAAACGAACATTGGCACAAAACATAATTCACCATAAGAATCAAATTGAAATTTGGAAAAATAACCTTTTCTGAACATATAGTGAACATAAATAAAACGAATGCATTAGGATCAAAAATACACCTTTCACGAAGATGCCGCCCACTACTGCAGTTAGCAGGGACACGGATTCCCAGGAATTCCTGGTCTCTTCAGCATCAGCCAGCTTACTATCCAGCATGCCTTGCAGATTATCCCATAATGCACTAGCTGCTGCCAACACCTGTATCTTGGAGTCTGTTATGACAAAATTAAGGGAAAACAAACCAGAACATGATGAAAGTCTTATGAATTTAGGAAACCAAATCACAGATTGAGTAATATTATACTTCATCAGCCAGGAGTGAGGTCACAGTTTTTACGCAGTGTTAAATGTGCTGCGCATCGCAGTAAGTCACAGCTGTAAACGTACAAATTCTGCAAGTACGTGATTCGGCAAGGCACGCAAATATCTGCACGAAAGTGTTGACATCACTCCGTACTTCTGGTTGGACAAAGTATATAACATTTTATGAGTGGTAGTTGGGCCTCAAGAATCAATGGTAACCCCTAGTTCTGCTAAGCATAACTTTCACTTATGTCTTTAACACGGGTATGTGAAGTTATGCAAACCGGTATGCTTTACCTTTTCCTGTTACCTACCTCAACTTTGTCGATCTCAAAATCCATTCCAAATGTACGATATTCCCTGTTTTTACTATCAAACACACCTTGAGATCCTATATAATGCGCTGACATTTGTGAAAAAAGCTATAAAAGAAGTAGAATTAAAAATTTGGAAGAGTAAATTGCGACTACAATCATTCTGCCACTCCAGTGCATGAGTGAAGCCATAATGACAAGGCACCAGAGGTCAGCCATACATCACATGGATCACCCTGGGTTCGGTGTGTTTACCAACAAGATAGTTTCTCCAGTTAGCACCTTTAGGGGGTCAAGCTAGCTGAGTCCATGGCCCTCGTTCGCAACTAACGAACACGGCGGACGGCTCAAGTGAAATAGCAGCACAGGTAAGGGCCATACGTATTTATATTAGAGGCTGAGGGATTCATTTTGGTCCAGGGTACCGGTAAGTGACCTTCCGGATCAAAGGTTCACATCGTGCCCCGCCGGTTCCAAAGAGTCCTGTATGAAAAAGGTTGTTCCCGGAAAAATGATGGACTCTACGTTTTTTAGACAAATTTTTGAGGCTTAACTATTTCAAAAGTTAATTTATTATCTAAGGAACATATATATCAACTTGATTCTGAATTGCTTTTGATATTTTGTTCGTCTGCAGTGTGCGAAGTTGGCTCTTTGAAATGGCCTGCTCATGCTGGTAACAGGGAAAAGGTAAAGCATACGGTTTTGCATAACTTCACATACCCATTAATGAAGTTATGCTTAGCAGAACTATGGTAACCCCAAATTTCTTGCGGTATCTTTGTTTGGCTCAATGGTAACTCCATGAGGTCTACCAAATTTCTTGCAGTATCTTTGTTTGGCTCAATGGTAACTCCATGAGGTCTACCAAATTTCTTGCAGTATCTTTGTTTGGCTCATTGCATGATGTAATGTACTATAACATCTGAGGAACCACTCAAAATAGACTATCTTTATAACTCTATGCACCTTTAAGTTTTTCTTTGCAAGTCTCTGATTGGCTAAGTTTATCATATAACCCAGTGGATAACCAATCATATCTGTTGGTAGTGTCTGGGCTGGGGGGGGGGGGGTAAGGAAAGTACAGCAAAAAATAATGGTTAATGGTCTTAAGAAAAGTAGGAGAGTATGTTATCAACATTTATCAACCCTTTGCTCCAGGGCCTTGACAATCTTGTCATTTGTAAAATGTCACACAATATTATGGTCTAAATAAATGAGTTTACATATTTGTGGAAAAGCATGTTCTCTTGTTACAGCTTATTTAAAACACTTCACCTGAACTTTGAGCTACTCTAGCCCAGATTTGCTTCAGCAGTTTCATTATTTCAATGCAGTGAAGCTGAACCATTGTCAACAGCTAGGGAGACATAGGCAATCTGTCCGGAACCTGCCCTAGATTTCTAGACATGTCTCACCTCTAGGCTGTTTTTCAATGAAACTGTAACCCGATATCGTCTGGTCTGCCCAAAAATTTGTGCTGGCTGCATGTCACCGCTAAAATTCTTGGTGTGTGAGGCTCAGGAAATTGCCTCGCACAGGTCCAATAAGTGTGTTAATCTATGTTACTATTTTAAACTGGGCAGAAACAACTGAAATTCCATAAAATTCTACAGCTATTTAAGAGTATAACATTACATCTCTCTCACCTGAGCAAAGTATTCGGTTAGTTTCTTCAGTAGGTAAGCATAACACTTGATGCGATCAAGAGGAAGCTTCATCAGGGTGCGTAGTGGTGGTCCAAAGCTGGGTGGTTTCTCTGGTTCATTCAGAAGCTCACAGAACACTGACTCATGCTTGGATAGGGCATCACTAAATGGAAAAATATTTGTTAAAATGTTATAAATTATAGTTTTTTTACACTTGATTGATAATAAGGGAAGAGAGTCCGAGGATTTTAGATATTGAAGTCAGAATGAAACCTTATTTACTTGCATAGTACATGCCATTCTGCCTCTTAGGGTATAGAATATTCACAGCAACTCTTGATGGCCATTTCTGGCCTCAAATTCTATTAGAATAAATTTCAAGGATCTTATTCTCAAATATGATGTCAAATTTTATCCCCTGGCTTTAGCCATGGGGGATGTTGTAATGGATTTATGTCCATCGTACGTCAATCTGTCATCATCTACATGTTGTCCGTCTTTCTTCCAGACACAAGTCAGCCAGGAACCGCAAGTTTTACCTGTTATATTTTTCTCTTTTAGTACCAAGGATAGCAAAAGAAATTGGAGCCTTGAGAACCACATCAGATTTTGGAAGTCATGGGTCTCTATTCCAAAATCCCCCCCTCATTTCAAGCCCTGTGGTGCCTTGCAAAAAAATATTACGAATTGGGGAGAATCCGATTTTGGTGTACAATCGACTCCTAATGCCAAATCAACAGCGGTGTTTCCGTAACCTGACCCAAGTTTACCTGTCCACCTCCTCTGACCACTATGAATTCAACAACCTTTACAGCTTCATTTCATTAAGGTTGTTGAATTCATATTGGTCAGGGGAAGTGGTCAAGTAAACCTGATCAGGTTACGAAAACACCCAATCAACAGAGTAGAATTTTTATTTCTGCTTGATCTTTGTACTCCAGAATCTTTGCAAAGTCCACCTCTCACAAAAAACAGTTGGTGTTATAAGTCAGGAGTACACCTCCAACACAATTTCCCAATTGATAATAACGTCTCTACTATGACACGTTACCCATCACGATTTCGGCCCAGATTTTTACATACACGTTTCTCAAAACACACATATAATGGTGATACACACTGGACATACCTGCAAATCTTGCCCAGATAACTGAATCCTCCAATAGTGAGGAAATTGCACACGTGGATGGCATACTGCTCATACATCGCCACATATTCTGTGACACTCTTGAGCATGACTAAGTCACCTAGATCGTGGTTCTTCTGCACGATGCTGGTGAGCTGGGCACTGGTGTGACTGACGGCATTGGATACGTGCGCTGAAGGAATCAACGAGAGCTTGAAGGGTTCACTGTAGATGGTGTTCTCTAGGGCTTTGTGGGTTTCTCGATATTGACAAAATGATGCATGAGAGAGAGAGATCTGAGTGACAAATTAGCCAGCAAGGTTAGAGCGGGTTGACAAACATAGTATGGCAGGGAGAACCAAGAGCGCAAGTTCAGACTTTGGTTACATCGAGCATTGGAACCACAAAGGGTGTATTGGGTTCCATCCCACAATTCACGCACTTGTGGGAAATTTCATCTCACTAAGGTCATGTCATCCCCAAAATCCTATCTTACACAAAAAAAAACCTTACTTGACACTAATTTTAGCGCCAAAAAGTGCAGTAATCTAAGGTATTTTTTTAACATGATCATGACATGTCTTATGGTTCTTAAACTTTCTAGTATAGTTTTTAATCCTAAGTACTGACATGTGTTTAGTACATTCCAAGTATACAGCATATTACCATGCATTATGGGATTGATTCAAACAACCCTCTGTGGAACCCATTATTGGGCATTGTTTGTAGGCCTTTGATTATCTTTGAACCATACAAATAAACAAAATTTCACACCAGCTTTTTCATGTGGCAACCAATTAAGCTAATAAGCCAGTGTTGATAGAGCATAGATGAACATGTTTCCATCACTTTCCCCAGTGGTTAGCATTGGAATGGTATATTTACATATAAGCGTAAAGGGTACGGACCTGAACACAGAACGGAGTGCCCATCTCTCTTTTCGAAGCGATTGGGCCAGACTCGACTCCCACCATATGTTTTGCTTTAGTGGGAATCATCACACCTTCATCTACATCGAGTATAAATGCCGTAACCCATTATTATACACCTGGTAGAAAAGGATTAATTGAGGTAAAGCATCTGACTCAAGGGTGCAACACATTGACCCCACGGGGCTCGACCCACAAACTTTGCCGTCCGGGCCGAACGCTGATCCACTGAACCACATGTTTTTCATATACGATTTCATACTGGTTTGAAATTTTATAACTACTTAGTTCTCTAGGTAGTAGAGACAGGCATCAATATTGGAGCTTAATCCTCTCCATGGAGATGTTCAGCTCATGCAGTGTTAAAAAAATGTGCACTTGGCGCAATCTTAGCCAAAATGTGTTGGAACACCGCTCTTTTTGCCCCGATTATTTGCGGTATTTTCTTTTAAAGAGATATATAGGAATCATGTCAACTTGGGTGGGGGGCTTGGAGCAAATTCTCTATATCCATGCACCCCGCCCTATCCCCACCATCAATGTTGGGTTCTTGTAGAGTGTCAAGAAAACAAACTTTCAGGATTCAACATTGTCCATGGGGGAGACGGGGACATTTTGAAGTATGCCTATAAAAGTGTTCCAACACTTTTGGCGAAGATTGTGATGCGACACGGTGACCTCTTTCTTCCTAGCAGAGTTGTTCTTACCAATTAAGCTAACAATCCAGGCTGGGTAGAGCGCAATATATTTATCCATACGTATTAAAAGGGGCATTTCGTGATCCACAACCCGTACCCCCCCAAAAAAAGACTTGCCTCCACTAATTGAGATTGTTATATCACCTTAATCATTAGCTAAAGTGATCCATCCGTACCTAATTAATGTGCAAATTTGGTCATTCTGGTAAGAAGTCGCAATTTGGTATGTTCTGTCCGTAAACAACATACATTACAGCACTGTGGCCTATGGGACCAATGGAACAAGCACTTGCTCAAACACAAAACCGCAATCGGGATAAACTCAATTTTGTGAATAAGCTTTTTCAGGAAATCTAGTGAACCATTAATAAAAACAGAAGGTGCTAAATCACAAAATGCACCATTAAGTTTGAGATTTTCCATTACTTTCCTCGCAGATACCATCAGAACAATCTGCTTACACAATATTCTCATTGGGTTTGAATTTTAGTTAACGACTAGTTTCTTCAGGTAGACCAGGATGAATATTATTAATCTTTCCATGGAGATGGTTGAAAATAAACCTGTGCGCACTTGCTCGGATTCAAACAGCAACCTCCTTATTACTAGCACAAAGCTCTTAACAATATATCCTACCATGCCATGGTTGTGCACATTTTTCCACTCTACTCTATCTCACTATTCAATTATTATATCATAATTACTGGTTCCTGCAAGTTTAAGAATGTAGCCTTGACAGTGGATAACTGATTGTGTATGAGCCCTCGCTTTGCTGTTACTCATGCAAGAGATGTGAAAGCCATACACATTCTTGTCTACTATGCATCACAGTGTCGCCTGCTGGCATCGATGGCCTGCACCCATTCCATCCCTGAAGATGGAATAAATTCAAAACAAAGATGTACGAAAGTCAGATATTAATGCGGCGATGTCGTACGTCACATTTGAAGAATATGCGGCCATTGTAACCTCGTTTTGAAAATTTATAAATATTCATACGGCAATCCATTCGAACCTGCACCCATGCGCGTCAACCTGTTGGCCCTGGACACAGTCCATCCTTGGATTCTATGAAAATGTGTGATATATGAATAAATGGTACACCAGATTATGGAAATCAGGATATTGAAATAAATTGGTACACCACGCTATGGAAATAAGTACGCACTGCGGCAAAAGATGGTTATGGCTTTTACGCTGGCGTTCGCCGTCTTGTGTTATATTGAAGTCTGTGAAAAAAGTACAACTGATTTAGTCAAAAGACTTGGCTATTTATCTAAATGTTAACATTTCAACATTTCAATCAATCAATATCAATGAATGAATGAATGAATGAATGAATGAATGAATGAATGAATGAATGAATGAATGAATGAATCAATCAATCAATCAATCAATCAATCAATCAATCAATCAATGAATCAATCAATGAATGAATGAATCAATCAATCAATCAATCAATCAATCAATCAATCAATCAATCAATCAATCAATCAATCATAAAACAATCAATCATCAGCTATGTCTGTCCACTGTATGACGAAGCCTCAACATGCTTCCATGTTGGATTACGGCCTACAATGGCCCAGTGCGGATTGAAAGGGACCCTGGAACTTAAAAGTGATGTGTGCAGGCAGTAGACCCGGGATGATCCCCTACTCTTTTTTGATAAGGTCTGCTAATTTTTACATGCTCAAGAATGACTCCTTCATGCCAAAATATTGGAGTGTTTTCATAAGGAAACCCATTCTTACTAACATACTATTTTTTAGCGTAATTGCAAATTCTAAAAATTCGAAAGTATTTTTACATTAATATTTAATCCCAACACTTAACCTGAAACCAAAAAAACCTAACCCAAGCCATAAATCCTAACCCTGAACCTAACTCTAAATGCTAAATGATTTTTCTGATTTTTTGATTTAGCAAATCAATGATAGTGCCTTTAAACCTTACCCATCATATAGGGTTAAAAATTGTGTCTGCAAAAGTATCGACAAAGGTCACTTCACTGGAAAACCCCAAATATTGTCCCAACTGCTGATTCTTTTGAACAGGTCACAAGATTCAACCACTGTTTGATATTAGTTACCCTACTCACTTATGCAAATAGGAAGCAAAGAGCATAAAGCAGGAATACAAAGGAATCCTGTACTCTCACTTCTGATAAAAACAGTTTAGAAGGAAACAAAGACACAAAATGGAAGTGAAAATGGGGAAGCACCTACTATACCTTTGATATTACATTTACATAGGTTACTCTGTGAGGTAAACAATAATAGGCAACAGGTTTTAATTGGTACCAACAATACTATGGCTCATAACTTCTTAAGCCCACTTTCCCACCAAAACAACACACCATCAGATTGCATGTAGGTGCAGTTCACGCAAGAGACTGCACGCATGTATGTCATGTCCAAGAAATAATGAGCTGGAGTTTACCTAGATTACAAATATGCATAATGATACACATTTAAAACAATGGATGAGGGACCACTGCTGAATATGGTCAAGGGGCACTGGTGAGTGCTGCCACTGAATTACAACCTTTTGTCCCTTTTCTGGTTGGGGTGATATTAACCCTAACCCCACATCGGTTTCTAGCCTATCTCCAGGGAGGGACTGAAGGAGTGAGGGAAGAGGGGAACAAGAAAAGTCACAAATTCGGGTGGGATTCGATGACGTCATCGCTACTTTCTGGACTTAGTGCATTTTTCTCACTCAGTGCTGTGAGATTTAGTTGTGTTAGGGTTAATGCATTCTTTTAGTTTGTGCAGTCTTGAGATGCATGTGCTATATATACCCTGCCTGTCAGAGTATTATACACATATGAATGAAGGCAGTAGAATTTAAATACTGGTGCATATGCAGACACACATCATAATTTCACCTTCTAAATTGAGGCCAAACAGACTATAGTGGAATTTCAACATCAATTCAAGAGGATTGCGATACCTAAAGACTCTCATTGGACTTTAACCCATGATTTCCACACTCTACTTCACATGGTTAATAATCATTCATTAGGATGGGATTGTACAGCTATACAGTTACCCATAAAATACAGTCAATGAAAATACAGTTACACATAGTCAATGAAAATGTCAAAATGAATGCTAATCTTTTTATCTAATGCTCTTTTAAGATTCTGTTCTACAATATGGTGCAGGGAATTCCCCTTCTTGCAGTTGGGAGTTTGCCATTCTGATGCAACACTTCCATAATGGCTAATAAAACACTTCAGAAGAATACAGGAAAGACACTTTATTCCATTATGCATCAAGGTATACACTTGATGGAATAAAGTGCTCGTAAATCAATGGGCACAGTGAGTCTGTTTCGTTTTGCTAAAATAACAAGCCAAAATATCCATTTCAAATGACAACAGGACTTGCAAAATTAAGGGAAAACAAGATTTCTCATAAGAATATGATGAGTATAGCTTTAAAATTCACATTTAGCACATTCTTTTTGCAGTTAGAAAAAAAAACAAGAACAGGGTCCAAAAAAGTGATAAAAGAGAAAGTTCTACATTTTGATTTTTTTTCAATATCAGTGCAAAAATCAGGGCTTTCAATTTTTTTTTGGGGGGGGGTGGACACCTGATATGTGAAATCTCTAGTTGCACCTTTAATGTTAATAAATCCACTTTCATCATCATATTTTTACTATTGGTTACAGGATCCAAAATGCTGATGATATAAAAAAAATATATGTGGTCTGTATTCATTTGTAGACAAAAAATTATTTTGCCAGATTTCCATGAAGTTGGGTTTGTCAGTGCATAGAACAGTTTTTTCATTGCCTCAGGGTTTCTGTTTTGTATTTTTATGTTTTTTCCTAGACAAAATTTTGGGCCTTAATTGTAAGAAAAGACCAAGATTGTTAACTTGCAAACTTTTTTGATAATTGAACAAGCATCACTCACAAGGATTGTGCTACAATTACAGTCATCAAGGTGTAAAACATTTAGGTTGGTATTCTGAAAGGGAGTCTAACTTTCGTCCAGGGTTTAAACCAGGGTTAGTCCTACAAGAGTGGACCTTTTTCCTTCCAACATACTCTAAAATGTGCTGTAACGGGTGAAAAAATTCCTCATGGATGGGCCATTCCAACAAATCCATGAGGAATTTTCTCATCCCTTACATTTAACTTTCACAGTATTTTGAAAGAAAAAAAGTCCACCCCTGTAGGACTAGCTCTGGTTTAAACCCAGGACTAAAGTTAGACTCCCTTTCAGAATACCAACCATAGGATGATAAGGTAAACACTGTAGCCTGAACAGAGGCCTCTGACCAAGGGACATGGCCTTATTACTAAGAACAACATTGGTGCACTTTATTCTTACTATCCTAGCTATTAACTTGGACAGTATGTGCTTTGTTTGATAAGTTTACTTGAATTGCATTCAGAACACATTTTTTCTTTTCACTTCTGTAATTGAAAGGTAATCCTGAAACAACGGTATTTTCAATTTTGCCACAACAATCTGCACCGTAATTATGTTGTTGTTTTCACTTCTGAAAATTAAAGGTCACTTCAAAGGGGATGACTTGATTTAATTATATATAGATATATTTTTTCATCTTGATCAAACAATGTTGACCCCATACCGCATCTATGAAGTTTCACGCCATGCCTGGAAAAAGTGGGGAATTTGGGAACCACATTACCAGCAAATTTCCCTATTAAGAAGGAAATCTTTGTCCATTAAAGAATTACATAAAGAGAAATTTTGCTATCATGGAGGGAAATTTTGATTGTATTCCTGGGAAATTTGGCATTTTTCCCAGCCCCCTGTTTCATACTGATATTTCAATCTGTTTTGATTGGTAAAATTGAGGGGCCCTTTAGTGCCCCCTTTGTTAGTAAGATTAGGTTAATACTTACCTGATGGTGATCTAACTAAGATTGCATTCGCTCCTGAGTGAATGTGATACCTTCCAAAGTCTTACACCGTAACATATATCGCCCAATCCTAGGCCCTTAAGAGATATCGCCCAACCCTTTCCACTTCCTATTTCGCCAAAACTACAAGTAGTAAAGGCGAAGGATACTTAGGGGGAAAAGGGCTGGGAAGGGCCGATCACCATCAGGTAAGTATTAACCTAATCTTACTAACAAAGGGGGCACTAAAGGGCCCCTCAATGTTAGCAACGATTAAATACTTACGGTGATCTAACTAAGATTGCATACAGATTAGCACTGCTAAAAAAAGGATGAGGTAAGTATCCTGAGCCATAAGGCATAAAATTTATAAATTTGGAAAGCTAAAGCAAACCACAAAATCGAAAAGGACTTAACCAACCCCAAAGCGATGCATAAAAACTGTAATACAACTTACAAGAGACGATATATGTTAAATACTCAAATAGCACATCATACATACAATTTGAATACAATCTGTATGAGATTAACTAATCCACTCACCTAGTGAGAGGAGGCTGGGGCCAACACGCTCTTTGCAAAATCAGAATCACGAAGTGTTGGTCCAATATTTTTCAAGTAAACCTTAAAGCGAAATGCCAGGCTAATATAATTTGCGCTTCAACATATTATAAATACATTTTTGTTTCAAATGAATGTCTTTCAGTTAGAAAAATGACACTATATTATTGATATCAAAGTAAAACGTAAATAATATCTTCCGTATGATTGCAGCCATTTTGATCGGCCCACGAGAAAAATTGAAATAATGATGGTATATAGTACATAGTGTGTCTTGAAATAAGTAGCCAATGAAAGATTAGTGAATGCCATAACCAAACCTTTTCA
>JAMKCH010032446.1:0-115069 GCA_023653785.1 Ophioderma brevispina
ACAGAGTCATTGACCAAAATTGTATAATGAGTTACTCCATAGAGAAGCATGAATACACGGTTCCAAAAAAATCCTACTATTTTGACGTTACAAATTTTGACGCACCACCGGGATGATTTGGGAACTTATATAGAGATTTGCTCCACCTGGCTCAATCGCTCGGTACGCCACTGTTGTTTGACCTATAATATGACTAAACCTTTAGTAAACATACCTGTGTAATGGTTAGCTTAAAAATGTCTATGTGTTGCAACGAAAGAATTGTAATTAGAATAATTAATATCGGAGATCTTGGATAATATTCAACGGCTGTTGGGAAACGGCCTTCCATAAAATAGCCGGGAAATAGAGCCATGTACGTGTCTACGCTATCCATAGTGTTTATTGTTCAGGGGGGAAGTAGAGAACCGTCTTGTGGTCTCCCCGGTTAGTAACTGCCAAGCAGAGAACTAAATCTCAACAACACCAAACACTGTGGTCCAAAACATAGATTTCTCAGTTACCCATATCATAACGTGAATACTCAGCGCAGGCCGTTCTGAGGTCTGCCTTGACTATATAGCGTCATTGAATGTGGGTGTTTTTCCAATGCAAAAAAAGTACATCATGGTTGTTTATGTAACAATCTCCAATGGCGATGTCCTATGTCTGCAGGAAACTCACGAGGAATCGATAACCCACCGCCAAAACCATACCAGGAATGGTCCTTGCCACCGAGAGACCACACAGACAGTATGGAAGTGCTATATTTGTGAGACAGGCACCGCTGTTGTTTTGTTATGTAGAAGCAAAATCAATGTATGATGACAACAACATCGAAGTCCTCACCATTGAGCTTAGATCGTCATATTATACATCCGTCTACAACCTCCATCAGTAGATCTTCAAAACACCTTTTCAACTCAGCCTTGGAGAATTCCACCCAACTCTAACTTCTTTCATTGGGCGCTTTCAACAGCCATAGTAACACAATGGGCACTACAAGGAACTAACAAAGAGGACAAGCAGTCGAAGAATAGATAGGACAGGCAACATCTACATGTCCCTCCTTCATCGACTCTAAGCTGCCGCCATCATTTCAGAGTGCCCGTTGGAAGAGAGGTTACAACTCTGGTCAAGCTATTGTTAGTAAAAACATCTCTAACCTGTGCAGAAAGATTGTTCTGGATCCTGTTCCACTAAGTCAACATCGACCAATCGGTATCCAAGTCAACGTGCGTAGGACCAAACAAAGTGCCTTTTTAAGCGCCGCTTTAACTACAGGAAGCAGGACTGGCAAGGATTCACTGATGACCTGGATCAGAACGTGAGGAGGATTGCTCCAAGGCCTAAGGCCCCATAACTATGACAAAAATTTGCCCAATCTAGTGAATAAAGACTGCCCCCCCCCGGAGATTACCCGAGGATGATTCTCACCAGGCCTTTACAGGAAGGTGCTAGAGACTAGCAAGAGTATATCACCATGCTTGAAGTTGATTGATCCTTTTCGGCGGGGAAGACAACTGCTAAAGGTGAGGAAGTTCGGAGAGGATCTCCATTGAAAAGATCAAACTTGGGCATTACTTATTGAATCCACCGATATGAACCATAACGCAAGAAAGCAGGTCTACCATCCGAAAAGCTTCGAGGGGATCCAACGAACCTCCACAGCAGCCAAATGTCACACCCAACCAAGTTGCCCAACCAACTGCCTTTTACTTTTTTAAATGGAAGGCAGCAAAGGAAAACCCAAAGAAGATCAAAAAATAGACCAATAAGAGGTAGAGTGGTGACCCTGGTTTCACTCGCACCTTCAACATGACGAAATTGGAATCCGGTATTGCTAAACTTCAACCAGGAAAAAGCCGAGGCCTATTGACAATCATCTCTACTGGGCAGCTAAAAAATCTCGGCCCAGCAGTGAGTAGCAATAGGAATGGCTCTTGAGGCTCTACAATTGCTGCCTTATTTCCACAGGTTCACCAAAAGATCTGGAGGAAAGCATTGTTATGCAGCTCCTAAAGCTGGGAAAGAGCCATCCAAGCCCAAGAGCTACAGACCTATATCACTCCTCAGCCATACCTACAAGCTATTTGAACTTCTCCTGCTCAACGCTATCCACCTGTCATAGACGAACACCTCATACCAGAACAAGAATGTTCACGGCCAGGCAAATCAACAACACGCCAAGTACAAAACCTAACTCAAAATTGAGGAGGGTTTCGGAAGGGTATTTTATGGTAACCGGAGCTGTGGTCGTCGACCGCTATCAGCAGCGTTCGACACTGTTAATCACAGATGCCTACTCCATAAGATTCTGGAAAGTACCAAGACATTCGCTTAACCGAGCTTATCGAGATTGCTGGCCAAACGATGTTCTTTGTGTCAGGTTAGGAGCGAATGAAGAGCGGATGGGTTTTTTTAGCCTGGCGTAGGCTCAAGAGATGGTCTACCACAAGGGAGTTTGCTTGCACCTCTCATGTAACAGCTATACCAACAACAAACCTAGGAGTGCAGGAACCTGTCGTTTTATTTATCCTACGACTCGGAAGTAGATGCCACCAAGAAGCCGAATTCACTTTTTGTTGAAGAGAGACTCTCAAAGCTTTGGATGACACTCACTCCTTACTATGGGAAAACGCACCGACGGCAAATCCATCTATAAGACACCGAGTGTGTGCTTCCATCTACGCAACCGGTGAAGCTAACGTCAGCTTGAAAGTTACCTCGTCTGAAACACCCCTGGACCACTGTGTAACCTGTCTACCTAGGCAGTTCCTTGGACCCCACTCATCTTATAAGACCCAACATCGAGAAGACGACGAGTAAAATATGTTCACGCAATACATCTGAACAAACTCCACTGGCACAAGTGGGGTGCTCGCCAACCAACCTAAGGATCGACGGCAACTTGCCCTGGCTAATCTGTGCAGAGTATGCTGCCCGTATGGAAAGATCAACCAATGCCAAGAAGGCTTGATCCAGCGTTAAATGCCTCCTGCCGGCTTATCACAGGATTCCTCCGTCCAACACCACCGGAAGACGAATACATCTAGCAGGAATTGCTCCACCAGACATCGTCGTAGCGTAGCGAGAATGCAAGGAGGCGTAGCTGCCAAGTATCTATGTGAAGCACACCCTATGTCGGAACAGATAACCTGCTGCCAACCGCCTTCACGTCTGACTCAGAGATTTCGAACAATATTATTTTGTAGAATAAGAAAATAGTCAACTGGAACTAAAGATAGACCTAAAATGTACAATCCGAAATTTGAGATGAATCGGATTTTTTCGTTTTGATGCAAATAAAAACATGTTATGTGATTAGTAGTTCCCATATGATACCTTGTATAACAAAATCCGGATCCGGAATTTATAACAAGTGGTGATTTTCTATATGAAGGAATTCGATTTTAAGCTAGCAATTCACACAGTGATAGTATATTGGACAAGCATATTTGTGTAAACATGCAAAAAATACAAATTTTTTGGAAGATTGAGAGCGCGCCCTCATACGGGAAATCTCATGAGTCGCCTTTAAATAAGAAGAGTTTCTTAAGCAAGTCCAACCGTCTTGAAACAGTCTCTAAGGAGGTCAAGAGAGTAGCCTTGTGGTAAAAAGACTTTGCCATCACCAAGTTAACATCTTTTTTTTTTATTCTCTATCCCGTGAGGGTCTTTTAGTTTTCTCTTATTTTACAATACAAATACAAAGTACATTACATTACCACAAGGAACGTCAATAGTGGAAGAAATTTATGTACATTAAACCAAATTCAAGGGGAGCGTATCATCTCACCTCTAGCATATTGAGAACATTTTCCCTTTTGTGCTATATGAAGACACCAACTAACTTCATAAAATGACAAATGTTCACAACTGGTCATGCTAATTGCTAAAAGGCTATTCACAGGTACATTCATGACCTAGCACCTCATTTTTTCCCTTAGTTGACCAGACCCCTTGAGATAAAAACCAGCTGACTATTATGGCTTGCCTATGTGTTTGTATCACAGTGCCTTACAGGCCACCGTGTTACAATTCCTGTACATTTACAGGCAGAAAAGTACTTTACAAACATTATAACCCACCTCCAGAGCAGACCAATATCCATGCATGATCAAGTGCATATACACCACACCTGGGCCAACCAAGTAACATCTATTGGTATTGAACCTGGTGAGCATCTCCCACCTGGAGCTGACTCCTCATGGGCTGAATGGCGATGCTCAACAGATTGAGAACCAGAATTGGCCGATCTAAGGTTTCCTTGCAGAAGTGGGGCTATCTGGAAGCAGATCAGGATACTACCTGTGGTTGTGGAACAGCACCATAGACAATGGAACATCTCTTGGTCTGCCCACTGCTGGAGCAACAATGCACAAACAATTACCTTACGGAATTCAGTGAAGCAGCCAGACGTTGTACCATCTCTGGCTGGATCATATTTGAGAACCACAGTGTTTGGACACGATAAGAAGAAGAATTGGTTCAGGCAAGTCAAGTTAGCGGTTATTTTCTTGAGGTTGCACTATTTCAGTTCAGTTCAGTTCAGTTTTATTTACCACATCAAAATTTCAATACAATTATTATAATAACAATACAAATGTGGTGGGATAGTCAATAGAGCAAAGCTCGGAATTGTGACTACCCCTATTAAACATGTAAAAGTGCAAAGACAAACTACAACGTTAACTTACCGGACATTTGGTGCAGACAGACCAGACAAGACAAGTGAGGACAGACTAACATCATTTCATCATGGACGGACATAAACTTAACATTTCCAGCTCTGCCGTTTAGTACAACCTGGGATCCCAATTTCAATTACAAAATCACTTATTTTATGATAAATATGCATTTTTGAGCATTCTCTTTCGCAGCTCTAGTTTCCTAGACAATTACCAACACACAACTGTGCAAAAATATCAAATTTTGAAAATTGGGGCGCTCTTCAAAAAATGTGCTGTTATTGCTTTAATACGACCTTTTAAGTGTTGAGTAAAGTAAACATCAGATAAGCGTAAGAACATCTAGCAGAAAATGTCATCTTTTGTTACCGTGTACATAATCATGCTCAAAGATAATCAAAACAATAATTCCAGACTATACTCAAAATAAAGCAATCTTTTGGGTTATACTAAGAGCGTATCATTTCAAGATCTGATGTTCGTCCACTTGTATGTATTATGCAGTAAAATGAATTGGGTATCAAATCCACTCATAGACATTAGCGTGATTTTTATACAACAATGAATAAAAGTACACTGTGGTGGTAATTGAGACGAGGAGATTGTCATTCAATGCGAACTTGTGAGGTGAAAGAAACATGAATGCACAATGGTTTTAAAGGTTAATGAAACCTTTTGAATTTTGAAGTACGTCTTACATTTTGAAAGTTCATAACACCTTTGGAATATTGAAGTCTGTCTAACATCCTGTTTATGTTACTATATAACATGTTTATATATTTTGCAAGGAAAAAAATGAAAAAAAAAACAATAACAACATAAACAAACTGCTAAACTAACGTATGACTTATTAATGGCGCTTTGATTAATGCACGCCACTAGGATATGTTTCTAGGACAATTCACGACAAGGTGCTCCATTAGAAACACATAATTCTTCCGTGTGAATGAATTGCTAATCCAATTTTCCTATAAAATAAATGATCGAGCTTAATCATTTACCATATTTGTTTTTGAATTTTTGAATGCTTACCGCAAAGCTGGTAAAAGTTTTAATTTTACTTCAAGCTTAAATACTGACTCAGAGATTTCAAATTATATTTTTTGTGTATTAATGTTGTAATTAAAAATAGCCACCTAGAACTAAAGATAATCACCTAAATTGTTCAATTCCAAAGTTTGCGATAAATCGGATTTTTGCTTTGATGCTATTTTCTATATGAAGGACTTCGATTTGAGCTTAGCTATTTCACACAGTGATTAACATATGGATAAACCATTATGGCATGAAAAAAACACGCTTTGTTAGAAAATTGAGGGCGCGCCCTCCTAGGGAAATCTCTGTCAGCTTACAGCATCAAGAGTAGCGTCCATGTGGCTACGTAAAGTCTTTCTTTTCATTTCAATAGAAGTTAAAACCTCTTTCTTTGAGCAACAAAACAACGACAAAGCAGGTATTATGCAAAATAAACATGAGATACATCCTCTTTCGCATAAAGGGACCAGGGAATGAACCATGGACCGGATGTCGTTGTAATCACTTTTCAGCAGTAAAACCCTTCGATTCAAAATTGAAATCTTTACACATCTCAAATGTTATCAAACTTTTGCACTTACTCCTTGATCCTTGAGCAACAAAGAGGATCCTATTCTCGCTTTCATCTTTCCGAGACTGCGTTGTATGGCAAATTAAACTCTTGTAGCGTCATTGGATAAATCTATCATGTATTTTGCTTTTGCATAAACGAGGTAACTGACGCTGAATTTGCGAGGGAAGTGGCACAATTTAAGCTCGAAGTGATTACCTATGCTAGAGATACAAGGCTGACAAAAGGCTTAGATTGTCTCAAAATGTAATTCCAGTGAACACTCTTCTTTTCGACTATTGATACACATCCGTCGTAACTATATCCAGTGGCAATTTCAGTTCCAGGTTTTGTTTTTTTTTTATCTACAACATTTCAAATGTATGTCGATGCGTATTTTGGCCATTGAGTTCGCTTTATCGTGAAATTTAACAGGCAGTGTTGGACTCGATTTTAGATAGCTATCCGCAATTTGAATGTACAGAGGTAGGTATGGCAAATTATTGACTTTAAAATAACATTTTCAATATTAGTTGATCTTTCATTGTATAAATAGTTACATGAAGATTAATTTCATGTAGAGTACTGTTGAAGATACTCCACTTGGAACAATTGAATCAAAGAGGTGTTTCGAATGTAAATACCATGGTAAATATATGTCATATGTCATACTGATTACTTAGTTTTGTTTTGTAACATCGATTCGAGAACAATTTTAAGTATGAAAGCTGTTGGCAACCATATTGATTTTCCAATATCATTGTTATATTACAGTAATACTTTTCAGACTTTTCTAGCATTTGTGGAAAATGAAAGGGTAACACATGTATAATTTACTAGTAAGCGCATCGCGATGAAGTGATGGCGCTATTGCATGTCTACTAATGGGCCAGGGACATGTGCAACGTTATATCTCCATTCATAGATTTTCGTTTTGAATATACATGACACGTATTCTACGCAATCAAAGAGAAAAACGTGTTTTGCCGGCAACCAGGTTTTTCTGAGTGTGAAAAAGAAAATTAGTGTGACAAATTTTGTTTTCAATCGAGAAACCCGGTTCTCGTCGAAAAAGGTTATCAAATTTATAGGAATGGGAAGTTCTTCGATTTGAAAAACCGGTTCTCTTCGAAAGAAAAGTTTTGATAAACCTAGTTTAACAGGTTTTGGATCAAAACTGTTTCTTTTTTAAAAAAACTTTGGCTTATCGATTCACAGATTTTCGGTCTCCATTTACATGAAAGGGGGGGGGGGGGGGGTGGGGGTGGGGGGGGCTGGGAACGGCTATATATATGCCTATGTATAATAGCTATAATGCAGAATCCCTCAATTTAAAAAAAAAAAGGTTTATCTTTTTGAAAGCAAGTTTTAAGAAAAAATTGGTTCTCGGTAGAATAAACTCGTTTTTTGCCGAAAAAAGTTATTTTTTTCTCTTCCATTGTAAATTATATCTGCTATAAGACAGTCATTTTCCTATGCTTATGCATACTCTAAATTTCAGGGATTTAACAAGTTAATCCTCGGATTGTAGTTAAGGTTAATCAATGTTAGGATTATCTCTCTTGCAATAACATTAGTCGTGTCCACACGTGTGTTTTGATACCGGTATTAACTATGCCGATGGGAATTAAAAAACAAATCCACAAATTCCCTCACGTCCTATTGTACCTTATTGTAATCGTCTCCACATGCGGTCGGACAACGCCACTTAATACACGGCCCTAAATTGATCGGTTGGATATAATTTGCCGTGTGAACGCACCTCTGGTTTAACTCTATCGACCTAACTATAGGCTAAGTCCGACGATTTACTGCCGAGAATAGCAGGGTTAAGTCCGGTCGAAACTTTACGACCGGTGTGAAAGCAGATATAGTCGGCGGTGGGGTCCATAGTCCGGGGCTCCATAGACGATAACGGAATAAAGCCGTGAAACTAATGTTTCGTAAGAGCAACTGAATCGATTGCCCTATTGGTGTCACCATTGTTCCCGGACTATGAGTAACGCCCGGACAATGGTTACTCTACACCGGTGTGAAAGCCGCATATAGTCCGGGAGAATATTAATATTCCCCCGGCGGGCTATTGTTCCTAGGGACAGGGCCGAGGAACAATAGCCTCAACCCGACAGAGGATAATGCTCCTCCGGACTATGACTCCTTGGTACAGATGTCCACTGGACAACTGCCCCTATGAGGGGGGGGGGGGGGGGGGGGAATGGTAACCCTTACTGCATCATGTATTTGTAGCTATTGTGTATGTGAACCGATATATCCCTACCGGATTAGTGCTTTACAGGCAGTAAAGTAATCAGTGTCCGCGATATAATAGTCCTATGTGTTACGCTCTTCTATCCTGAATAAGAGATTCAAAAGGGGATGACAATATAATAAACGAGCGGTTTGGTTGTCAACCCCTTCCGTGGTGTAACGGCGAGGTCTAGGACTTCAGAAGTTCTTCCAAAACCAATGAAACCAGGTTCGAATCGTTCTGTGGAGATTGTTTAGTGTATTTTTTCTCTCTTATTTTTTAGTTGCGTAATGTAATTTGACACAAATGAAATGGCTTGGCATAAATACGAAGCAGATTTGTTTTCCAACGTTATTTGATAAATTCGTGACAACGATGGAAGGAACGAAGCTTGTAAGAGTACAGGCATGGGTCGATGCTTTAATAATATCACATTAACACACATCTGTGACGTCACCCTATTGTTTTTCGCTCCATTTGTTTTGCACGAATGAGCACAATAACACGCCATCGTAAACTCAGAAAATCGACTGCTTTCGCCGAGTTTACGAATGGCGTGGTATTGGATACATTCGCTCATTCGAAGCAAACAAGCAGGAAAACAATACAAAAGAGGGTTAGGACATATGGGCCCAATTAAAAATAGATTTGCGTTTGATAAAATCACATGAAAAAACGATATAATAACCATACGAGTAATTTTCGTTCCTTTTAGTTGTGTGTGTTTCTTTTTTCTAGTTTGGTAAGTTATGAATATCACAAGAATGTCGTACTTTCTATATATTTTTTTATTAATTTATTGAAATTTGACTTAGTTGGTTCTGATATTTTCATTGCCTGGTTGAAATCTACTTTTATTTATTTATTCCTTCAACTTTGTTTATCGTGTACTTAGGCCTCTTAGAATATTTTTGTTCAGTACGATTTTTTAATTTGTCAAAATCTAACCGCAAACTTGCTGGTCTTTGTATCTTTTGTGCGTTTTCTTGATAGTATTAATTGGTGTTCCCTTTTTATTTGATCTAAGCTTCATAATCATAGTATTTTCTACTGTAAAAGTTGTGTAAAGTTTAGCATGAATTTCAGTTGTTTCATATGAAATTATGCGCAGTAAAAATTCATTTTTTCCATTTTAAAAAGACAAGAGACATTCTAGGAAGCAGCGCCCCATTTTCGAACCTGAGTTTTTGCATTATGGAAATGACTATCAACATAAGTCGATCCACACATGAAGTGAATACCCGTCTTTATGTAATAAGATGATATTTCAGTAGTTGCTTTGATTTTTGGCCGTGCACGACAGAAAACTCAAGCAATGGCCTGTTCTATAGAGCCAATAAAGGTGCAACGAGAGATGTAACATAGGTGTTCCTTAAAAAATCGACAGTACTGATTTTTGCCCTAATGTAAGGCTTTCCATACCAAAAATATCCCCATCTAAAAGGATTAAGCTGAGAAGAAGAAAGCTTTCTTTGGTACAAAAATTGTGAAAAAAATCGTGAAATTTCTAATTTCCTTATAGGCAACTACAAATTCAGCCTTGTTTTACATGAAAATATCAGCAAATCAAAATCTTTTTTCTCTTTTTTAAGTCGCATTCTGTTCGCGAAATTACAAGGCGAGATAATCTATTGAGTATCTAATCTAAATGACAGTACGATTAGGACACAATATTTGGAGTGCCTTCAAAATCTCTCGGTGCACCTTTAAAGGTCCCAGGAAATGCAAATAGAATTGAAGTGGTTTGTGGCAAGTCTACAAGGTGGGGCGAGAAAGCATACAATATTTGGGTGGTGATGTCATCATTAGTGACTATTGATTTTCACGAGAGTAATAGAAACTTCCAGGTGACTGGTGTAATCTATTCATAGCACTGACTGAAAATCAATAGTTTCATAATGATGTCAATGTTAGTGTATTCTTTTTGTGCCCTGTTTATTGGAATGGAATCACCGCAAAGATTTGGAAAAGGTTTATCATATATTCATGGGAACTTGAAGTCAATAAGGCTATGCGCTACCACAGGTTTTTCATGTTTACATGTGTAACATTTTTTTTTTTAATTTTGGTTTTAGGGTTAGTGTTCGTGAGTAAGTCTAAATAACAAAAATTGTCTCCTGTAAAATTTAAAGGGGGTACGTATGTTGTAACTCTTTCCTGCGACATTTTTATCGGCCACGATTAATAAATTGAAAAAAACTTCCTGAAAAAAACAAATGCGGGTAAATGAGATGTGAAACTGTAGGCCGATTGCGTTTAAAACCGACAGTATTTTTGCACCCCCTAATCGGAAAAAACGAGACCACGCACCTTACACTATACCAGCTTCTATTAATCCTTTGCATATCCAGGGAGAAAAATACAAAATACCGATGCAATCTTGTCCCCATATAGTGCCCATTATTCGATCAGTATATTCCCGGAATATTGTTCTGCCACTGACTTACTGGATATTGGGTTAGGGATACAGCCTATTTACAGATCTTCATCCTTCGGTAAATCCCTAACTCCTCCAGTTCCGATTGGAATTTGGATTCATATCCACATCAGGTTTATTTCATTTACAACAACCGAAATCTGATCATAATACATAAATATATTACAAGGGCATACCTCAAGTTGCCAAGTACATTTAGCTGTAATTCCAAGATACGGGTTCATATCCACTTTGTATAGCAATTCGCTACATAAGCACACAAGAGTCTGCTTGACCCTATACAGGCCATGGTAAAAAGTTGAGTACACATCTGCTCTCGTTACACCATTTAGCGGTGGTAATTTGCCTCATCGCAGTATATATAAAACGGAGACGAGTAATCAAATATAAATTACATATATATCCACTCGTAGCAAACGGGACACCATCAACCCGCACCTTTACCACATGAAATTTGCAGTACGAAATGCTGAGGCGAGGGACTTGAAAATGTGATCAATATTGAACCTAATCTTTATCATTATACAAATCACAGAGCTTTTGTCCAGTATATGCGTTTTAAAGCATCTTCTTCACACCATTTCCTACCAACCTTGATTACATTATCCGGATTCAATCGGTAATGATTATCTTGTGAATGAGCAACTAACTTCAAAAACACACCATTCGTGGCAAAAATAATGGAGCGAAAAAGCAATAGGGTAGGGTGACGTACCAGATGTGTGTTAAGTGGATATTACACTCGTAACTCTCCTCAGTGGCTGAGAATGGCTTCGGGGCGACGACCCCCTCAGCCAATTCACAGCCACGAACGGAGAGTAACGTTTGTAGATCCTTTACATAAATTACAATATTCACGGACTATAAACTATAAATCAGGGAAGCATTGTCCCATGGATTACAACTCCTAGTGTTAGGGTCCACTTGGACAATAATATCCGTTACCATGGTCCAGGGGACAATAGTATTCAGTGTTAGTTGTCCACTGCACATTAATATCCAGATACCATGGTCCAAGGGACCATTATACCCAGTATTTTTTAGTTGTCCAAGGAAAATTAATATAAGATAAACATGGTCCAAGGACCAATGATACCCAGTGTTAGTTGTCCATGGACTTTTCTGTCCATCATCGTGGTCTATGGGACATGATACCTCAAGTGATAGGTGTCCACTGGACATTAATATCCGTTACCATGGTCCAGGGGACTATGGTACCCAGGGTAGTTGTCCAATGGACATTAATATCCAGATACATGGTCCAGGGGACTATGGTACCCAGTGGTGTATGTCAACTGGACTTTACTGTCATCATCGTGGGCATGGGACCATGATACCCAGGGTTAGTTGTCCACTGGACCTTAATATCAGGATAGCATGGTCCAAGGGACCATGATACCCAGTGTTAGTTGTCAATGGACACTAATATTCAGATACCAAGTTTCACTTGAGATTAATGTAAATGAAACATTATCCTGTACTGAAAAACCTGATAAAATATGTATGTAAAAAATTGTAGTTGCGGTAACAAGGATATATAAAAACCGTTATTATTTTGACAAATTTCCCCAGTCTACACAAAAACCCACCCCCCCACCCCCCCCCCCCCCATATTTTTTACCCCCCCCCCCCCCACCCAAAAAAAAAAAAAAAAAAAATGGGAATGCAGGCCCGTGATCAGAATGTTCTGGGGAGGGATGGGAAATTTTGTGTTTTGTGTTAAACGCCATTTTCGTTGTCTGCCGAATTAATGTCGTCGCCGGCGTCTGTTTACCCATAAGGGAAGCTGATTTGGTTCTAATCATTTCGGGTGAGCGGCTTTTGTCTATAAAAGCCTTACAACCATGCAAAAATATAGATTTTGAAAAAATCTTGAGGGCGCACTATTTTTCAAATGTGCCAGTGTCTCTTGAACTGTGACAGTGTTACAAAACAAGTAAGCAACCTGTTCTACTGGACGTTTAGATTTTTGTTTTGTGAAGGATTTGACCTAAGTGACTTATGTCCGATCGCAGGTGGAGACGATTACAATAGGGTTACAAAGGCGGGAAGGGAAGTAGGGGATTTTTTTTTTGAACTCCAGAGGAATAGTTAATACTTATACGGCTAAAACTTAAGAATACCGTGTGGACACGACTATACAATCATATTCGATTTGAATCCAAATCTTTATGATTGGATCTAAGGCAAAAAGAATTTAATTTTAATCTATTTTATTGGTTCCCTATGACAATTTAAGGATTAATTTTAAAATTCCCTGAAAGTAGAGTGCAAGATGACCAAAAATTTGACCTTTAGCCTATTTCCCCAAATATCTTGGAAAGGCAAGCACCCCACGGTGGACCCCAATTGATTTTCTCCTGGTTACCTAAGGAAATAATGTGAGCAATTACCATTAGATTTAGCGCAGTTCAAACATTTGACCACCATAGTAACTGTGCCCCTCTCCTGAGGCCAGATGGCCAGGGGCAGCGGCAGCACTTCATTATTTGCCCAAAACTTAATTTTTCTCTGATTTTCCCGTGTTCAGCTATGGTACCTCGTTCGTTAGATCAAACCCCTCTGGAATGAGTTATACCTACCAACATAACACCTAAATTATAGCCTATTTCATAACAAAAATATCAGCGATTGTGTTCAAGATATAACGGAAATAGAGTTATAAAAAGAATATAGGGTACAGGCATGTCCAAAACATATTAGACGAATTTCACTCCTGTTGAAGGAAATGTTCAAACATCGCAGCCCCCAATATAGGTCATATTATAAAATTCTTTGTGTGAAGAAGCCCAATCTAGATTGCTCCTCAAGATATAAATGACATAGATTCATTTTAGAAAGAATAATGGTAATATAGATTAGTTCTAAAAAGAATATGGGGGTACAGGCATTGCCAACAACCATATGGACGAAATTTTACTTACCTGTACGGTGAATTTCAAACATCGCAGCCCATAAGATATTGCCATTTTGTTGTGAAGTCACGTAGCACACCAGGTGCAGCTGAATAACAATAGCTCGAAACATGATAGCCTTGGTACTCCGGTAAAGGATATGAATTCCGCTACATTTGGCAAAAGCGGATGACGCTTTGCTCGACGCCCATACATATCTCATTTTCGTGTCCATTTTCATCCGGGAACTTGTATCACCCTCAAGTAAAATATACGCAGTGGACGGCGCCACGGGGGGCATGGGGCTTTTCCCCCAAAATGTTTTTCTTACCCCCTAGTTTGCCCCCCTGACGAAAAGGAAAAATGATGGATTTTTGGCAAAATTCGGCGATTTGGGCCAAAACACACCAAATTTAAAAAAAAAAAAAAAAAAAAAAACCAAAAATTGTTAAAATCTCACTATATTTTGATACTTTTCCCCCAGAATTTCACTTTTCCCAAATATTTCACTCCCCCCCCCAAAATTAAATCCCCCCCCCCCCGGTTCAAAGGGATTATAAACACTGGATACTTACTTTATCTGTGACGTTGATTTAAAAGGCCCGAGTATATGCGTGTGCAGCCGAACTGTTAAATTTTAAGATGGCGGCGGGAAATGTCTGGCAGATTAGGCGCGGGTACAATCGAATTCCATCTTTTGCCGTAAATTTCAATATGAGTGCCTGGAAGGTTCTTTTGTTCCTATGACATTTTTTCTACATTGCTGTAAGAATTTACTCCACGTAAAAAGGTACTTTATATGCAAGTTTTAGGAACTATTGCACATGCAAACGAACCAGTGTCACGGCAGATTTTGTAAAACATACTCACTCTGATATAGTACCAAGTTCCCGGAATGAAATGAAAAATGAGCAACTCACGACGAGATGCATTATTGGTTGAGACAAATCGTCGATTGAGAGGCGTCCATCTGATTAGATGTGCAATAAGAGGACGCCTGGTCATTTCTTATTGATTCCCACGGCTGTTACAACACGAGAAGAGGAGGCTGCAGAATTTTTTTACCTATCCCGTCTACTTTTTAATACACTTTTTATTTTTTTTATTTTTTTTATTTTTTTTATTTTTTTTATTTTTTTTAGAAAATCGAAAAAATCATCAAAAATCAAATTTTTTGCATGTCTGTAACAAGTATAGGTATCCTAACATACCCTTACAAATGATAGGACCAGAAGCAAGATCATAAGGACCTTACTCAACACATAATTTGAATGGAAATTTCATATCTTTGACAATGCGATTTCCTTCCTTTTCGTCAATTCTCAGTTGAAAAAGTAATTATGAGAATTCTACAGGCTTACAGGAGAATCACCTTAAGCTATCCTGTCAAATTTTCAGACATTTTCACTCGTTAGGACAAAATCGCTGATAGTGTCTTTAAGTCTTATTTAACGCCCACCCTATGACGTCACGGCATGTTTGTTGCCGCCATATTTTACGGAATGTAGAGTTAGAACATAACACTCCATTCTGAAATGTACGAATGGAGACTTTTTATGCAAGTCTCTATTCGTACTTTACGAATGAGGTTTTGTAATAAAATACATCGTATGCAAAATAGGAGTTTATGAAGAATATCTATATACAAAACAAAAATTATTACGATTATATAATATGTTGACTTAAACACTATCAATTACACTCAAAAGAAATACCATTAGCCTATATAATAAAAAGGGGTGTGCCAATTGCAGTAGAATTGAACCTTTGGGAGTATGAGCCAGGGGGGATACTTTTTCGTCTTTTTGTTTGTTGGTTTGTGTTACGTATTCTGGCTTTATTTTTTTATTGATTGTGTTGTTGTCGTTTGTTACTTTAATCTCGCGCATGCACTCAGTGTTAAAATGTTCATAATTTTGCGTATTGATATTGTGTAAATACGTTAATGTCTAATATAGGTATTTTATTCATATAATTTGTTTTTATCTATATGTGTTTTGTTTAGGTTGTTTGATTTTTTTTTGATTTAGGACTAAGGACTGCTTTACCACCTATACTCACGTTTTAGTTTGATCTTAAGCATATCCTTAACGTTTGTAAACATTTCCAACATCTTGAAGGTCCCTTTGAATTGTAAGAGTAAAACGATGTTAAAATCACGATGTGGGATCATATTCAATAAAATTATTCAGGTATAAACAGTGGGGAAATATCACTTAATCAAATTGTTTAAAATTTCGTTACACTTTTTAAACACACGCTTCTAGTTAATCAGTCACAACGTTGTAAAAGAAACGTTTAATCTAAAACCGTGGTATTTAGGGAGCGGTCAATATTTATTCGGAGGAGGGGCAATGGAGGATTTCATTTTTTTTTTTCGCTTCCGTTCAAAAAAATAACTTTTCCTTGATTTTGAGATTTCTCCATTTAAAGGTTCATGTTCGCCCTCTCTCCTTGATGAAAATGTTTATATTCACCCTCTTACATTTTTTTCGTATTCCCCATCAAATCCTCCATTCCCCTCCTCCTCCATAATAAAACCTGAAACACTTTGATTTTAGCGTGAATGGTAAGGGACAGCAATCAATTCGGCTTGAATAATAAAATACTGATGGTATATGTTTTATCACAAGTAAATCTTACACCAAGTGTTATGAAATTGACACAGACCTACCTTTCTTACATCAGTCTTCGTATAAGATTTAGCAGTATTATCAATAGGAGGTGTTATTATTTCCACTAGTTTCAAGTTTGTCTCTTGTGGTTATCATGGTTATGGTATTTCCATTTGACAACTCGCTAGTTCAACCCACACTCAATACATACGTTTAATAAATCCCAGATTCTCCCGATTTGGTTGCGTCGATTCCTGTTGTAGTGTTTTATCTGCTAGCTTTAGTGTAATCCAAGACATTGCACAGAAGTTGGAGAAGTAAATATTCCATCACATAGATCCCAGTTTTGGTCAAATCAATGTATTATATCGTATTATCGTATCCTGTGTTTCACTGGAAAGTTTAACTTGGAGTTTAACTTGTAAAAAAAATCCCAACAGTAGGCTTAGCTGTAGCACAATCAAATTCATCATAATTGCACACAAAAACATTGTTTATATGTTGTACAAGTCGTCTCTTCGCTTAAACCCCGTACTTTATAATTCCAAATTTGACGTATAGATCGCTGATGCTCAATGTGTTAGCTTTCAAAGACGGTATGAATCCCAGTTTCGGTTGTCGTATCCCTGTGTTTTACGGTTAAGTTCAAGGTGTTTTAACTTACAATAAAATACAGTTGTCCACGAAAACATTGTAATTCGGATTTCAGAGGCTCTTATTACCACCACTGCAATGACTAGTGAACACACTAACTACACTGGGTGTGAACTGTTATCCTCGCATTTGGTCATGCAAACTTCAGGGACAAATTTAATGGCACTTTAAAAAACATTGGCGCAATTACATCCCCAGGATTGTATCAAAGTTTTTAACACGTATTAGGTGTTAATGGCGTTGTATATAACTTTTATTGTTAAGCTACGATGTCTATCTCTGGAATTAACTAGGTCTGACCAAAAAGCTAAGAGTGCTCAAAACAATGGGTGACGTCCTAGGTGTGCGTTAAATAAGATAATAGCCTCGTTTTTCACGACATTCGTGCAAAACAAAATACGGTTTCGGCTTCGCCTCAGCCGTATTTTATTTTGCACGAATGTCGTAAAACTCGGCTATTATCTTTATCGTAACTTTGCCTTCGCGTTCCATTATTTGAGCGTCGGCAGGATCGCTGGTTTCAATTGCGGACCTGATTCATGCAAGTAACGCCGAAGGAGCTTTGGCAAGAGTTCCATAATTACCCCCTTTCAAACTTCTACATGTAACAAATTCTTTTTTTTTTTTTATTTGTGGCCTTAGGGTTAGGGTATTTGTTAGTGTAAGGCCATGAATAAAAAGAATTTGTTTCTTGTAAAATTTTTCAATGGGGTACATTTGGAACTCTTTCCGGAGCTTTTATGGCACGCTAGCCTGAGTCTGTGGCTCTTTTCCGCAACCTGCAAGCATTGCTGTAGTTTAACGGCCTTACGTATATTTTGGTATGGAGGACTAATTAAGTTACAACAGCTTGAGTCATTGGTCCTCTTTCGCAACCAGCATACATGGCGATTGGCAATTGACATCATGCACACATTTGATAATTTAGTAGATATTTACTCGGGAATCTCTCGATTTTGGACCAAACTTTACATCACTACAAATCATCATTATATCATTATAGTCATAAGATGAGTTATAATGTGATACATTTCGATCAACGAAATCCAAGAACTCCAGTTACGTAATAATAATTTATATTGACGAAGACATTTACTTTAGGGCGGAGATTACGCGGGAAGTTTCTTTTTTGCACAAGGGGAAAGTGGTGGTCACACTTATTGTGTTTGTCTCCTTATAAAGATAACATAATTTTCCAAGGTTCCAACCTTTTAGTCGGAGAGATATGGTCCAAGTTATGGCCTGACCGTAAGTTGAGTATATATACAATTTTTTTGCTGAACGTGGATAGATAAGTGTGTGTAGAATTATAATCTGCCGGGTGCCACCCTAGCCTTGTTACAAGGCCATACACTTGTTCATTGGCTTCCTATAGTATATCTAGTCCTCCATAGTTTTGATAACTAGAGGGTTGAATAAGTACTTATCATTTATGGCGCTGCCATCTGGATTTCTCAAAACGCCCAAGGATGCAAAGGTGGCAACCCCTGCAGATTTTATTCTACAACACCCAATCTTCATTTCTCATCAAAATTGTATATATACTCAACTGTGTATACGGTCACATGAACGTTCTCTCTGACTATTTAGTTTAAGCAATAATAGCGCGTTTTTTTTGAAGAGCGCCCCCAATTTTCCAAAACATTTGAGATTTTTACACGGTTGCATTGCTAGCTGGCTAATAACTATACCTGTGAATGGTTAAGCTCGATAATGTCTATGTGTTGCAAACGAAGGATTTTTGTTATTAGAATAATTAATATCGGAAATCTCTGATAATATATAATATAATTCAACGGCTGTTGGAAACGGCCTTCCAATATGAAATAGCCGGGAAATATCGCCATGTACGTGTCTATGCTCATCCATTGTTTTATTGGTTCAGGCAAGTCGAGTTAGAGGACATTTTCTTGAGGTGGCAATATTTCATCATAGATGGACATAAACTTAGCATTTCCAGCTCTGCCGTTAGGTACACTCTGGCCCAGTCTCTGGGATCCCGATTCTAATTACAAAATCGCTTATTTTATGATAAATACTCATTTAGTTTCCTACAGTGGCGTAGCTAGCATGTTCGGGGCCCGTGGACAAAATAACAACTGGGGCCCCTATAGGTATGCTCGAAAACTTGGATCAAAGTTCAGCAAGCCCAAAGAATGAACAAGAGCTCACATAATGATAATACTTTGAGATCCACGACCTCGAAAATCTTGAGAATTTTCAAATTTTATGAAATACGTGTTAGAGGTGACCCTCTCTCTCTTTCTCTCTCTCTCTCTCTCTCTGGCTTCTCGCATATTAAAATATGGCTTCTCGCATATCGGTATCAAATGCAGACTTGCTTACATTGACATTAAGATAGGGCCTCTCGCTTACCAGTAGAAGGCATTCTAGACGTGGCCCCTGAATTAATAACTACAGTGTGGTAGCATTAGGCCCTGTTTTGCAATTTTTTGAATCTTAACATTTTTGTGTTCTCTCCCCCACCCCCCTCTTTTTTCTTCAATCTCTTGGGGCCCCTAACCTCTCGGGGCCCGTGGACTTTGTCCACTCTGTCCCTATGGTAGCTACGCGCCTGGACTTTTCTAGACAATTACCACCATAACTCTGCAAAAATATCAAATTTTCAAAAATTGGGGGCGCTCTTCAAAAGTGTGTTGTTATTGTTTTACGATAACGGTTCAAGGACATCCTGAGGTAAAATCGACCCGATGCTCAGATTTTGTTGAAACTGGTTGTCTTGTAGGATAAAAAATGCACTATTTTTACAGTATGTGGCATTTGGTTGCATGGCAAAATGTATCATATCAAAGGTCTACATGGGCAATGGGGTCAACAAGGCGTGCCGTATATGTTGCAAGCGGTGCTATCACCAACAAGCGCGTACCCAGGGGGCGCGTGGGGGGGACGCCCCAGGTAAAAAGTAAAGAATAAGTAGAGCATCAATGATGCAGTAGCCTATAATGTGATGCCATTCAAAGACAACGACAACATTCTTTCACAAAATGGGGTCAAAGTTCACATATGGGTCATCAAAGGTCACTTTGTTTACACCACATACGAGCCTTGGGCCAGTGGTTCTTCTGACCAAGTATTCTGACCAACATTTTATCAGGTAGGGCCTCAGGGATAGGGACATTTTTGCATCAGGGCAACTGCCTTTGCAAAATTAATATTGTTTACAATTTGCGAACAAAATAAGTATATTTAAAAAAAGTAAAAGAATTTTTTTTTTTTTTTTAATTTTTTAGTTAAATATGTTTTAAAACTAGAAGGAGCCCCAAACGATGCCCTTAGACAATACACCGCTCCGGACCCGTACCGATTTTTTTGGGGGAAAGGGTGTCAGCCTAGATCATGGCGCCCCCGGGCAACAACATCCTGGGTACGCCTATGACCAAATCAGATAGAATGCATGCTTCAGTAGGACAAGAGGAATCATGTGACACACTTTCAACAACATCTGCGCATTTACCTCGCGATGACCTTTAACCTTTATATTGCTATATCTCAAAATAAAATATCGGTCAGAACCAATGCAAGCTATACCTTATTTTAATCCTTCTAACACTAAGTATGGTATATATTTTAATAAAATTTGATTTGATTTTTATACTACCCCCCCCCCCCCATTGCGGAAGAGAAACAGGTGTCTGGAAATTTCATTTTGACGGACATAAATTTGGCGTTTCCAGCACCGTCGTTGAATTAGAATCGGGGATCCGCGATCCCCAATTGGAGGGTATCAGTTTTGAAATTAAATGAAAGATTGTACCTTTAATTTCCCTGTTTGATACAACATATCAGCAATCATTTAGCGCCAACATAACATTTTATGATCAGAACACCTACTAGATATCATTGCTCTACGAAAATTGTTCTTCCTAGATATTTATTAACGCAATTGAAATCACTATCGTTCAAAGGTTCCACAGAGCTCTAATGAAGTTTCCCTTTATTCAAAACAATAAAGCCACTAACACAATTGAACACATTAATCATTCACATGAAATACAGAATGAACACAAGAAATAATATAAAGGTTTTATTGCAACAGTACCTGAAGGTTCAATCCTTCATTCTTTTACTATCCGTGAAATGCTACGCAATAATTTTCTATAAAAACAAAGACAAGATATCAGCAAATGCATTAAACACAAAAGAAATGACTTCAAAACAAAACAAATTAAACCAATACTTAGCATTAGGTACATAGCGATAAATTCAAACAGGTAGTGTGAGGCATGGTATGTCCATGTTCTTCATGTAAACAAACACCGAGTTCTATCTCTGAGGCATTTTTGTCTAAAAAATAAATTTTCTCATTAAATAAATAAAATCAAAATAAAAAAAACCGAAATGCCGTCAAAATGGCTCCAAACGTATGCGTTTGGCCTATTATAGCACTATGAATACTTTTCAACAAATTTTTCAGAACGCCTAAAATGTAACACTTTATGAACACCTGACACGTGTTCATATTACGTTTTTCTGTGATAAATACTTCCAGTTCCTTAAAATATGTGAAAAATATTAAGAAAACTAATTTGATGATTACAATCGAAATATATATTCCATTTTTGCTGCCTCAGAGTAAAAATAACAAAGTTAGATTTTTCGTCGGAGTCGCTGAGAACACATCGGACACCTTAGAACATTGGCATTTTTAGGCGTCTTAAGTGTTCACTTCACTGAAGAGTTCTGAAGGGTATTTATCACAGAAAAACGTAATATGAACACGTGTCAGGTGTTCATAAAGTGTTACATTTTAGGCGTTCTGAAAATTTTACAGTGAAGATGTATACACTTTCGATGGGGCGAAATGTTTCTTGTTATAAGTTATGGTTCCGCACATATAAACGTACAATTTTTAGAAAGGAAAGGGTTTGTCTAAAAAAAAACAAGTAAACATTGTAAGTGTAATACATTTTTATATTGTTTATTTTATCATCCTGCGACAGTTTAACTTTTTTTACATTTTAAATCATAATCTGTAGGTGTTGGTACCTCAGTATATTTGAGTCAAGTATTATGTTTTTTATATTATATTTTATATATTTATATATTTAAAATCAGCAAATTATATTTCCTGTTTTGAAAATGAAATTTTACCTATGGTACCAAAAAATGATGGAATATCACTTTTTCACCTTTTGTTTGTGATTGTCTACAAAACTGTTAAATTTCGCCATCGTTTTGTGGTTTCAGGTTAAGACAAAAACGTTTCAACCCATTGCAAAATTCAAGACCCTTTGAAAAAAAAATTAATGAAAATTGTTACGAGTAATTTGTAAAAAATATATTTCAAAACATTTTTGAACAGAAACTATTTAAACCTTCTAAAATAATTTTGATGCTAGTGCTGAAAAGTAAATAATCAAGATAAAACACTGTTAGAACAAAATTAATCAAATTGTTTAAAATTTGAATTTTAACCAACTGCTGTTAACCCATCGTTCAACCTTGTTTAAAAATTAAGCTTGTTCAATAAATTAAATAACTTGTTTTAAAGGTTCAGGCATTAGTTGTTTAAACTTTTAAACAAGTTGTTTAATTTGCCTTTTAAACAAGGTTGACGATGACCAGGGCAAACAGCAGTTGGTTAAAGATTGCGAGTTGTTTAAAAATAAAAAGGCTGCGTGTTATAACAACAAACTGAACAATGTTGTTTAAAACTTAAACAACAACAGCACTTTAAACAACCCTCTTTTTAAACAGCAAGCTTTTAAACAGTGTTCTACAGTGTTGTATTTGTAAAAGTTGGAATTTGGTCAAAGCACTTTTGAAATTAGTGAACCTTGCATAAGCTTAATGTCCAAAAATAAAATATTTCAAAAATTTATAGATGATAATAAGCACCTCTGTATCGGTATCCACTCATTAATGAGAAATGTACAATATTTACAGAACCCGATAATTTGTTTAATATATTACTAAAATATTACATTTTCACATAATTGGCGCTCCTGCAACACAGAAACGGGTTTGGCAGAACCTGAATTAGTTTACAACAAATATGAACATTTTGTTACTGCAGGTTGCCTTCACGTATATATTACCGCTATTCAAACTTATTTTAATCACTCCAACAAGTACCCAACTAAAATACGTATACCGACTTTTCGCTCCGTAATTTACCCAGAATACACTAGACAGTTACAAAGTAATAAAGATCTTGACAAAAACTAACGATTTATGGTGCTGCGAGACCATGCGATATTAAAATTCGCGCTAGTTTATAACGTGGTTTAGGATACGACCGGTGTGGCAGGAGATATAGTCCTCCGTACTCATAGTCCGCCTACAATAGTGGAGAATAGGGCACTCGATTCAGTTGACTCTTCATGCGACATCATGCTGAGACAGGTGTAGTTTCACGCTTTATTCCATTGTCGTCTATGGATCTCAGACTGTGGTTCCTGCAGGACTTTTACAGGGCATAGAAACGTCATACACGCCTTAAGAAATAACACGTAACTCACGCTACTGTGCCACCGTATGGTGTAACACGTCATACACTAGCGCGAATTTAAATAGCGCGCTCATGGTCAGACCATATGTTTGATTTTTTTTAGATAAAACAATTCCAATTTTCAACGAAACTACTCAATATGTTTACAACAATTATTTTATAGTGTATGTTATGTAGAATATTACGCTGAATACGAGTTCTCCTTTAAAACTCGGAGGTAGGCCACTTAAGATCAGCGGGCCGTAGGCCGGCTGCTCACCATTATTTCTCAGCAACCCGCCAGATGTCTCCAGAAATAGAATGCGACATCAACACACAAATTTGTGAAAACTAAAATGAGCACAAATAAAGTGCTGGGTTTGCCATGTTTACCTGGAATAATTAAAACCTGTCTTTTTTCTGTCTTTTTTAGCTTGCTTAAATTACTTGTTCATTGATCTTGAACATGATAACTAACAACTGTCCATGTACGTTTAAAACTTTGTATATAAATGTGCCCATTTGATTACCCCCACTCGTGTACATTTTTAGATTAGGTACTTGCATGCATTTACACTAAAAAAACAAGAAAAGACATGGAAGACTTGTGTATAGTAATAAGAACGACTCATTTTTACACTGATTTTTTTAAGTGACACCAGGACACGCTATACACTTAGGAATTCGACAACCTTTCAGCAAGGGAACAATATTCCACGGTGGTGAATTCGTAAGTATACCAGCATGCCATTTTGCATCACTTTTACGCTTCTTCCAGTTAAAATGCCTCATTCAATTTCTCTTTACACAACTGTGTACCTGATTTAAAGTTCCCCCTCAGTGCGGCTGGTCGTATCTGCTTAAAATTTCGCCTGAATTTTGGGCGCTGAAACCATTCCTTGAGTTTGGAAATATTTCTTAATCTGAGGTGCCCTGGGGTCCGTTCGCGAACCTCATGCGTAACCCTACGTGTATACTAACTCATGCGTATGTCCTACATAATAGACCTTTTCATACCATTTACACAGTGCTTTGGATAAGTTGATCCACTCAGGCATGACATAGTATGCACGTAGATTTACGACTGAGTTTCGCGGACGAACCCCAGGTCATCAGTACTCCCCGGACGGTAATCTTCGCATGCTCGATGAACATGCCCTGTGCAAATAATATTCACTTCACACTGCAAAGGACTTAATTTTTACACAAGCACCTATCCTTGGGGTGCTCTGGATGGAATAACCCACATATCGTAAATCATTGATTTCCTCTGGAATTTTCAACATGAATTCCAACTGTACTGATTATTTTTAACGTCCACTGTCAATCTCGAGTTTGTTCATCTTATGAACAAACTAGCTATAAAACTTCTCGACGCCCAAAAATAATTTCAGCATCACCAATATATTTTCTTGTTATAAAGCCTGATATTCTTATACGTGCTATTACTTTCGAAAACCAATAGTTTCCATTCTGTCCATATTTATACAAGGCGCCATTTTGGATTTCAAGTCTTGCGCAGGATAATACCGCTATCTATCAGCCCTCTTCTTTCTTTTACTATTCCTCGATCGGCTCTCTCTTCTTCGCCCAGCCTTTCTCGCTCTCTCTCTATCCATGATCCCCCTCTCTCCTCTCCTCTCTCCTCGTCCTCTCCTCCTCTCTCTCTCCTCTCTCTCTCTTCGTTATGTCAGCTTTCTTCGGTATCACAATATTGTTTATTGGTACTGAATTTCTGATGCGTGGTAGAAATCGTCCAAGAAGGAGTGCAAGAACTCGAAGGTAGGCCTCTTCTCTGGCATGGCATCCCAGCTCTGCTTCATAATGTCGTACAGTTGCTCGGGACATTCGGGAGGTCTTGGCATTCTGTATCCCCTTGATACTTGATCGAGTACTTCCTTGTTCACCATTCCTGAAAATATAAACAATTTGGTTTGGAAATCAGTTTTAATAGCCCAACTTGTCCAGGGATCCTTTACATATACAGATTCTGAGAAACCCCAAAAAAAACACAATTAAAGCCCATTTTAAAATAATTCTCAACAGTATTATTTTTTAAATCATATCTCCGATTAAAATTAATCATTCATGTTTTGATCGGGAAATTCATGATTTAATGTCTATTGATATCAGGTGAATTTGCGGCAAGTCAAGCAAGTCTGCAATGCATTGCTTCAACCGTTTTGAAACCGCCAATCAGGCACCAATAAGAATTAGTTTGGCCAACGCGTTTCATAATAGGCAGTGGGTACCATACTTTTATTTGCAAAGGAGAGTGGGGGTAGAATGGGTTCAGACTGCAGAGGTGTGTTTCTGAGGGGGCGAATTTGGGTCCTTCTCTATAGACACTACTGCAAATGTCCCCTGATTTGGGGGGGTCATGGTGGTCCGAGCGGGGGACTCTCTTCTTTGGTTGTTTTCAAAATGCACTGCCAAAAGCTCTATTGCCTACTGGGCTTCACAAGCTTTGCCAAAATCTATATTCCTTTTTCAACAGCGCATTGCCAAAAGCCTCTTATTTTTATTATTCATCATCCAGTTTATTCACAACCATTCATTAAATACAATCCAAACAATAATTTTAAAGATAAATATTTCTGGCAGTTAAAAGGGAGCCTCTGGGAAAATCCATTAAGTGGAACACAGACAAACCAACAGAACACAATATTTAAAAAGAATCCTACAATTTAAGCAGTGGTGGGTCAAGCCAAGATGGTTCAACGCACAATTCGTTCCAAAAGCCTTTGTTTCTATTGGTTGTTTTTCACAGGCGTTGACAAAATCTCTATTCCAAATGATTGTTTTCACAGCAGTTGCCAAAAGCTCTATTCGATTGTTTTTTGCACAAAGCCCTGTCCAAAGCTCTATTCCTATTTTGTTTTCACAGCGCGTTGCCAAAAGCTCTATTCCTATTGGTTGTTTTCACTACGCGTTGCCAAAATCTTAATTTTCCCAAACGCGTTGAAGGATGTTGTCCTACCGGCTTACCACACTGTCAGAACGTTGGTAAAATGTTAACCAACTTGTATTAACAGATGAACAGCCCAACGTTGGGTAAATGTTTTACCCCTTTGTGGATATAAATTATTTAGCAAATATTATTGGGAAATTTGCCTACTTTTGGGTAAAACGTGTCCAGTAATCCACTATAATATTACCATATATTTGTAAAAATTTGCTCAACGTTGGGCTGTTCACCTGGTTACTACATGTTTGGTTAAAGGTTTAAACAACCGTTTTGAGAGTGCATAATTATGGGATCGAGATTATTAGTACGATCTGGCTTAGGGAATTTCATATTAGAAGCTCATCTTTATGAATATGCCATGTAAGTACCCAATTAGATCACTGTAATTCTCGCATTTCGCAATACGATGCGCCGCCAACGATTACCTCGGAGATGCGATGTTTTTCCGATGCATCATGGGAAAAAGGTCGACATCCCGAGCCCGCGTAATACAAATATTACACAGGAACACGGCACTAATCATTTAGTTTGTCAATATAATGTTCGGTTGTGTGCAAATGCACACTAAAACGCCTATTTACAATAGTAAACCCGTTCTTTCGAACACACAAACTCTTGCTTGGAGCTATTTTCAACACACTACTTGCGTGTTAATTCAATGGAAGTTGGACAGTGATGTCGACCCTTACGGTTAAAAACTCGACTGACAAGGGTAACCGCTGGCGGCCCACCGCATTGCGAGTTGCAAGAATTGTAAAATTGTATCACCTTTAAGGACTGAGAATCACACTTTCCAAAGAGTGCACAAGACAATTAATTTTGACAAAGAGTGGAGGATCACTTAAATACTAATTCTAACTCCAAATACCGTTGTCCCCTATAATTTGACTCTTGAAATAGTTCTTTTTCACTATTTAACAATTAGAAAATTCTGACTTTTTCGTTTTATTTTTCGCTAAAGTACATAATTATTCAACAATACAAAGTATGATGATTTGAACATTTTAAATAAGTCTTTCTTGTAAACCTAATTAAATACATACCTGGATATGGCACTCGTCCTTTCGTGATTACCTCATAGATCAAAATTCCAAATGACCAAACATCAGACTTAATTGTAAACTTGCCAAAGTTAATGGCCTCCGGCGCAGTCCATTTGATCGGCATCTTAGCGCCTGTAGAGAACAAAAATGACAACATGTATATATGAGACCAAATTGTGGCAAACTGAATACTGTTAGAGGGTCGTCGAGTGCCAAATTGTGTAAACACATATTTCAAGTGCGCAGTTCACACTCCTTAGAAAAACGTTTTACACAATTTGGCACTCGCCAGTGGTGTTAAGCCAAGAGAAGATTTCGCTAGTCAATTCGCACACAGAACCATTCATCATCAATCTACATCCAGGACATCACTATTTCAGTGTATATGTCCCGCGAAAAAAAAAAGATTTTCTTGACTCTTACTCAAACATATTTTGACCGGCAATAGGAATTATTCTGATGTAGTTATTTTACGCAAATGTCCCCAACGCATTTCAAGCTCATTTACTTCTATTGCCGGTGTAGTAAAAAAATTATTTGATTCTAAACTTGCGCCATGCACTGTTGCGGTACTGCAGGTCGTGCTTCCGTAGGGGACTTTTTTGCAATGCATTATGGACTGGTGTAGCACTTTCGTCATTAGCGCGTATGTGGGAATTCAGCGAAATCTTCTCTTCTCTAAGCCGACACAATGCTTCCTGATGAGGGAAATCAGTTCTTCGTCACCATGTCAGTTATTCTACATAAATGCCACAACAAAACCATATGTGTATGTGTTCGTATTGTTGTCTAGTTACAACAAGTGAGACTTTCTCTCCCTGAAATAATTCAAATTACGCTTGACACCTGAATCTGAGTAAACTTATTTTCGTACTTCTACTGCATCTCCTTTGCCGTGATTTGCATTGCCACGCTGCTGCAATATTCGGCATTGTTCTTGAACTGGTCTTGGGGTGGTTTGCTTTGAGTTGCCGTAAAAAGTGATCGATATATCGGCAATGCAACTCACCGCAACGTAGATGCAGTAGAAATATGAATGGTTCTTCCTAAATTTTCGTTCATACTTCACTGCATTTACGTTGCGATGAATTCCGATGTCTGAAAGGCTCTAGTGAGGTTGTGGAAACCCATAAACGTCCAACGTTTATTGCCTTGTTGACCCAAGCGAAATCTGGGGAGCTGCTATCTAAGTGCTGATTGGCTTGTGCATTTGTGAATCATGTCTTTGAGTAGCCACCTACATGAAGCGACATGATTGTGACGATTTCTTGAAGGCAGCGTAATAATAATAATTGACAACAGCGCTTTGAGCCTGCCATGTTTACAGGGATTAAGCGCTATATGTAAAAAAAAACTGTTATTATTTTTGTTATCATTATTATCATTAAGATTTTCAATAGCCATGCGTTCGCGTTAGACGTTAGTCTCTACAAAACTGCTGCATCGCGGTACTGCAATAAAGATAAAGGTCGTTTTAACCGGAATTGCAGTGGGTTGCGTTGAGTTGCGACAGACGTGATCCATTGGGGGATCCGTATGTCGGCAACGCAACTCCCTACCACTGCACAATAAGCTAAGTATGAATTGACCTTAAATTCAAGTGTTAACGACATGCTCTTGTCTGTATTTTCTCAACTTGTTTGTTTACTTGTACTCTACTCAAGAACTAGTCTGGAAAAGCACTTGTTAACAACAGGTAATTCTTCCTGATCAAAACCCGTTCAACCCTGCTAGAATATGTATAGGCCTAGGTTATGACTTGTAAGCCAGTAGTGTTTTAGATAATGTTTCAAATGAACGCAGCTGACTAAAGACTAGGCTTGTTTGGACTCATTTTAATGCATCTTTCATACTGATTCCAATATAGTCATGAACGTGCACAATGTTGACCATTTTTAAAGTGTGCTCCCATTTTAAAGGGATGGTCGTCTGCAGAGCACAAATAGTTAACAGCAATATCGTGTTATGCAGCCCATTGTTTTCCCGCCAAAACAGTCAAGTAAGCATAGGCTTATTGTGTTGTAATGTTTTGGCGGGAAATTAGTCGGGCCTATGTAATTGTGTAATTGACCGCTTGCCCACTCCTCACATTGCACCGTTAAAGAGAGAAAATGACATACGATTTTAACTTCGGCAGATCATGTTTTTTTTTTTTTTTTTTTTTCTAACTTTATTTAATAGGTCAACTAAACTCATCCCTGTCGATATGAAGGCCATAACGTACAAGTTTAATCATTTTAACTTCAACAATCCTTTAAATAATCTAATCTGATGCCAATTTGTCAGTAAGTACAAGTGGTCGACTGGATAGAGCATTAGACTTAAGATCATGAGGTCCCCGGTTCGAATCCAACCAAGATAAGTAATACATATTTGTAACCATGTTAGTATGAGATGCAAGTGATGCCTAATGAATAATTGGAATTAAAACAATATCCAACTGTACTGGAACTCTTTTTTTTCTTTAATTAAAGCATTATAATTAGCCGTTAACATGCATCCAGTTCAGCTTGCCCACTTAGGACCCATTTGAATCCCGACGACAAAAACAAGTGGGCCCCAGATGGGAAGCCAATGAGGGGCCCAGGAAGTAGCCCACAAATGACCCACGTGGGGCCCATGTCACATTGTTGGAGGGGAGGTAATTCTTCCTGATCAAAGCCAAATGTTATTTAAGGATCTTAACCCTTTCAACCCTGCTAGAATATGTATAGGCCTAGGTTATGACTTGTAAGCCAGTAGTGTTTTAGATAATGTTTCAAATGAACGCAGTTGACTAAAGACTAGGCTTGTTTGAACTCATTTTAATGCATCTTTCATACTGATTCCAATATAGTCATGAACGTGCACAATGTTGACCATTTTTAAAGTGTGCTCCCATTTTAAAGGGATGGTCGTCTGCAGAGCACAAATAGTTAACAGCAATATCGTGTTATGCAGCCCATTGTTTTCCCGCCAAAACAGTCAAGTAAGCATAGGCTTATTCCTGTTGTAATGTTTTGGCGGGAAATTAGTCGGGCCTATGTAATTGTGTAATTGACCGCTTGCCCACTCCTCACATTGCACCGTTAAAGAGAGAAAATGACATACGATTTTAACTTCGGCAGATCATGCGAACTAACCAACTAAAGAGAGGGTGGCGTCTCCTTTGCAATGAATTGTTGTCAATACATCAATAGGTACTTGTAGAATGTCTTATGCAATATTACCTTCTTTCGCAATGTAGATGTCTTCAATTATTCGTGAAAGTCCAAAGTCAGCCACCTTGCAGTTCCTGTGGTCCCCGACAAGTATGTTTCTTGCTGCTAAATCTCTATGCACGAATCTCTGCGATTCTAAATATGCCATTCCATCAGCCACCTGGAGAGAATACAAAGATATCAACGACTGATTATCTCACCATAACGGATGAATCTTAAACGATCATGATGTGCTAATTCTGGAGAAATATGAAAAGCAGTGTTTTTTTTAGCTTTTAAGCCCATACTTCCAGTTGCAGCGAGCGATTGGCGTGCTCAGTACGGATTTTGACCCAAGATCAAGTGTTACGCATGCTCACGAGCAGAAATCGCTCGCTGCGACTGGAAGTATATCATGGGCTTCAATTGAAAGACCGTTCCTTAAAATCTCACCAACTTCACTTTTAGTCAAAATTTAAAACATGGAAATCAACAAACAATTATGAAAATCAACTTTTACCAAGTGTAACAAGGGGTTATTAAGAGAGATCTCGGATTTTAATTTTAAAAATCAAATCGTTATTTCAAATCACGTAGATCATAAACAGTTACAGGATGTGCCAAAATGATTAGTACCCATCATTACACAAAATGATATTTTGTACGGCGATTGGTCTGGTAATGGTAGTGACGTTAATACTACCATAAATAATATCTTCACTAGAAAACCCAATGTACTTTGATATTTTGTTGTCAATTGTCTTCATAACAGCCATAAAATAGCATGTTATATAAGACTGCGCGTCACATTCTGTCCCATTGAATATGCATAGGAATTCCGCATACATTGCAATTGCCTTTCTTTCATAATTGGATTTCCTATGACAAGTTTTCGAAATAGAAACAACCGATTAGTAAGCCTAAATTTAAAGCCTAATGTTTCGCTCTTTTTTTTTTTCTACTGCTTGTTTTAAGTTGCCAAAATAATGTCATGTAATGTGAGTGTAAAGTGACTATTGAGGTTTTCGCTATATACCACAAAACGCAGAGTTGTTATTACGTACACACGTATCTGTCATGAAAAATAGAACCCCATTAAGTGCGTTTGAAATGATCATGTTTGATTTTTTTTCAAATATTCAATGAAACCTCCCCGAATATTGGCATGACATTTAATGGTGCAAACGTGAGTATTTGTGCTTTAGTTAACTAGCTATAATAATTTATATTCATACTCGATATTTATAATATAAATATAATACGAAGGTCACTTATTCATTTTTAGATGGGATGTGCGTTTAAAGGTTAAAAATGGAATAACAATTCTGTTCTGACAGCGAAAAACGTAGCACGTTCACGTAACACAAATAGACCAGATTTTTTTCGCCGAAGGTATTAATGCGTAATCACGAAATCAAAAGGAATACATTTAAGGACCTACATGAGTCTGAAAATGGTTTATAGATCGACTCAGAGTAAACTGTGACTGACTGAAATATCAGCTTAACTTTCCACTTAGAGTAGGTCAAAATGGGGCGACAGAACTTGCTTATAGTAGGTGGCAACGCCCACCAGTTAAGTTTAAGTCAGTTCAAATAGAAGTGACAGTTAAATGCATAACTACAATCTGTCGAGTAATAGAAAATAGAAAATACCATGTATGTTGAAAATGTAATCAAATGTTTTCAGTTGTAATTAGCTGGATATTGAATTGGTTTTAATTAGGACAAGATTAAGTTTACAACTTGTTAGCATTTAGATCACGCAACTTTCTACAACACTAGTCATTACTGTCCTTATTCGTCACCCACTTTCTTCTCAAAATACACATACTCTTCCCAACAATACTTAAAGGGATACAATGGCATAAAAACTATTCAGACATAATGAAATGAACCCTTACTGAAATCACTTCCACAAATTTGAAAACAATTTTTGGTGTTTACCTTTTGTAAAAAAAGGGAAAGTAACTAATATTATTTCCCTTGTAAGCTTCACTTCTCAGCCAAGGATGCTGACATTACTGCCAGCATTTTATCAAACTTGAAAAGCATGCATTCATCAGCTCACAGACCATTGCAATTGTGCTAATTCTGGCTTGTCTTTCACTTGTCAGATCAAGATCTTACTACGAGCCTGAAGTACAATGTCTGAATCCCAGCCTGAATACTTTTGAACTGTGTCACAAAACATGCTGGATACACTGTGTACTATTGCAGGGATGGCAACACCTTTATTTTTCTGTGGCAGGAATTGCCATCAACTGCCACCAACTCTTGGCTGTTTTTAATGTTTTTACAGAATGTAAACATCCATTTTTTCAAATTTGTGGAAGTGTTTTCAGTAAGAGTCCAAGTTCAGTATGTCTGATATTTTTTTGCCATTGTGTTCCTTTAAATTTTCAGTAGATCGATAATTTTGGTGTTCTTTATACTAGGCCCACGTATTTAGGATTTCTAGGGGACTTTTTTACCAAAATTTTAACTCTTTTTTCAACGCAAAGCATAAAAACCCTAATTTTTTTACTTTTTTACGCTCGCAAAGTCTATATCTTTTAGGGGCTTTTTGATTATTTTTTTGGGGGGTGGCGTCCTCCCCCTGGTTACGGGCCTGATCTTACTTAATCTGTAGCTTACTATTAATAGAGTTATTTCTCAAGAAATGTTTACGTTTAGAAAGGTCACCTTTACGCCAAGTTGTATGTATTTATTGGTGGACCTATCAAATTATACATTTTCTATATTATATTGTATGTATCATTCTCTTTATTGCTGAATAAATTGATTTGGATTCATACTCACAAAAATAATTATTATATTGAGGGATTCTTTTGCACAAATCAATAAACGAATTTTGAAGAAAAGGCAGCAATTATTTTTTAAACATCTTAGAGGTTTGGAATGTTTTTAGCTGATTTCTTGCATAAATAATATCATGGGTTCTAATTCTGCAGAAAATTGGAAGTATTAATATATTCAAATGTTCTCTTTATGAAACACACCTAGGTGTTACGTAATGGTTTAACATCTTGATGTTAACCGATACCGTTTGTGTCAAGCATAAAGAGTAAATTTCTGGCAAGTTTTTCCAAAACTGCCGAAATACATATGGTTGTCAGAAGAAGGGGTTTCTCCTCTTCCAAAGTGTCCAAGCAAATCTTGTGTTATTTTGGTATCACGAATGTTACATCACTTTGCTTTGGGGAGTAGTGTTTAATGCACCTAATCATAATGAGGGTAGTCCCTACAGCTGGAATTCAAAGGTAAGAAAGTCACATGTTGTGAAATCCAAAGGGGTTGTGTTGGCTGTGTTATTTGTAAGGTTTCATTTAAAGGGATTAGCAGCGTAATGCGAGAATCGAAAAATTAGAAATGCATAATTTTAACTTCCTATCAGTGATAAGTGTGTATAAGTCCATATAACTATCTTTACTGATAGAAAAACACACACCAAATAGGGAAAAAATGAGTATTTGAATATATTTTCAACATACAGTCTCCCGTAAATAGATAAACAACGATGGCGGTCGCCAATCTCACTAAACAGCTTGTTGTGTTTTACACCAGTACCAGAATAAACAAATATAATTAATCTTTGTGTTTTAGGTCAACTGACCAGGTCGTGGTGCACAATACCATGCTTAAAATATCGCATATTCACAGAGAAAGCCTTTTTATCTCAAGTCGGACTTTTGATGCGCACGTCATCTAAATACAAGAATCAGATAAAAGGCACGCTTGTCTTTAATACACGGGATTTCAAGCCATCCACTTGCAGGTTAAGTTACCACATCCATGCCAATAAAAATTCAAATATGAATTTTGATGATTTATTTCGATGTTTCGGATCAACATATCTCCTGCTTGTCCCTTAACTAGTCCAAAAATCACACTTACCGATCACTCTCTCTGCCACTGACTAAAGTGTTGTCCTTGGCAGTCATTGGCAGAGAGAGCGATCGTTATAGACGTTGGATCAAGGAAGTAATAGCCATTAGAAAGAAGGAAAACACCATGAACAGGGATGAGGGGCAATATAATCTTAGTCACGTGTTTGATGATCTTCTTCTGAAATCATCTGGCAACCTTGTTACTAAGCAACGGTCAACAAGAGTTATCAACAGAAGATCGTCACTTCACCATTTAATAGTGTTGAGAAAGTCAACTGCTAGTTGACGAAACGTCTACAGTAAGTGTGATTTTTGGACTAGTTAAGATGAAACCTTACAATATAATTGTTCTACAACAGTCCTGATGAACCTATTCAAGAATCAAATTGTTCAGATTTTGATTGGATTAGTAGATCTTTTTTTCTGGTCATGATTGGTAGCATTGCTTTCCGGACATAATAGTCCGGCTGTTTACTTTCTGTGATTGGTGCAACATAAAGGTCATAATCTAACATTAACATGCTAAGCCATTACATGCAACCTTTAATATTCTCAAGATTTACGAGAATATGAGCGCATTTTTATCTTTTAAAGGTGCAACTAGAGATTTCGAGGTATTTATATTTTCTGCCATACGCAGTGGTTTCATATAGATTACACACAAAATAGATCTCTTACCTTTTATTTGCCTACAGAAATATCTTAAAAGTGAAAACAAAAGGCGATTTTCAATATAAAAATATGCTCCTATAGGAAATTAGAAATTGCGCAATTTTGTACCAAAGAAATAATTCTCAGCTTAATCCTTTCAAATGGGGATATTTTTGATAAAAAGCTTTACAGCAGTGCAAAAATTATTTTCTACAGTCTCTAAAAAATAACAAAGCTGTTTTCATGATAACCTTGCAAAACACTCAAGCAAACAATACAAGTTTACTCTATCGGAAAACACATGCCAAAATGATCATGCCCAGCCTCACAGGTCGTTAATTTTAGATAACTTAAAAGTTACATTTGAAAGTAAGAAAAGTGTTAATCTAATGGAAACCTTTTGTGTCAACATTTTAAACACTCATTTTCACAAATCTCACAAAAATTAGGCTAACTTTCATGTTTATTCATAATAAGCAATATCATTTTTCTAATCACCGATTAACATCGCCCTTATCGAGTTATTTGTAAATAACATCCAAGACCTATTGTAGGCCTGATTATTTTGTTTACCAAGATGGCGGCCCAGTCACAGAAAGGGCACTATCTCTGCACACTCAAACTTCTCGTCCTGATCACGCACAGCTTCCTGACTATCGGCTTCCGACCAGCATCAACCCCTTTCCCCCCTCCTTAGCTTTCAGGAAATTCATCGTATTTCCCCTTCCTTAACCACAGGGCGAACCAAGTCTAGCTGATCCCCCTACAACAATTCGCCCATAGGGAATCAACACAAAGGAGAGCCTGTTCCACCAAATGGAACATACAAGGGAAATCTTGTGCAGACTGAAATCATTGCGCATGCGCGATGACCTGTCATTGGCTTAAAGTTTGTTTGCTCTACTGAAAGTCGAAAATTTTATGTATATAACTCGATACAGGCAGAAGGTCGCGAATTAATTCAAAATAACATAAGGATACCGGTGTATCTCAGTTTTCGTTTTTGTTTATATGACTTGAACGTACCTGTGCCGTGATGTCGATGAGTTCTTGTTCTCTTAAATTTCTTCCTTCGCCCTCGTGTAAATAGTCCAAGAGACAGCCGTGGGTCATCAATTCTGTTACAATGTAGATTGGCTCCTTAATGTGGAAGATCAAATTAAGCTTCAATTATTTCCTTAGGATAGTTCTTAGCCGGCCTACGACTAATTTTATATGGTGTTCATTTTGCATTGCTAAAATCACGTATGTTAACATTGTATTTAGAGATTGGATACTGGTAGCATAATTATGATACCATAAATGGCCGTTGTTGTTGATGAACTGGATTAAAATCTCGACATGAGCATTAGAAAACATATAGACCGTATTCAATAGCCAGCCATGTTGGTGGACAAGATAGACGCATTCCAGTACTACAATACATTCAGATGTCAATGATCCCTGTGCAATCGCTAAACATGGATTGATTGACAGCTTAATGTATTGTAGTCCTGGAATGTATGCATCTTGTCCACCAACATGTCTGGTGGCTGACGTCATATTGAATACGGTCTATACCGCTTCACGGGAGGTCAATAGGTTAACTTGGCCAGACTTGTTCTCCAGGACAACCAAAGCATGCAGAGAATACAAAAGAATCACCTGCAGATATACGTGAAATTTTCAAGTGAACCAGGTGCATGTATTGTATTCTTCGCTGCCCGGATGATCTGGAGGTCTGGAGCGCAAACAAAAGTCCATTCAACATAATGTATATACTTTCCGTGAAACTTGGGTGTAAGGGCCCTATAGAGCCTTTCACGGAAGGCAAATTATATTGAATGGACTTTTGTTTGCCCTCCAGATTATCCAAGCATGCAAAGAATACAATGCATGCACCTGGTTCACCTGAACATTTCAACTATTTCTGCAGGTGATTCCTTTGTATTCTCTGCATGCTTGGGTTGTTCTGGAGGCAGGTCTGGCCAAGTTAACCTATTGACCTCCCATGAAACCGCCCTATTATTCAGTCTATACGTCATACGTCAATACAAATCAAGACTATTGATTTTAAAAAATCTACTTCTGGTGCGTAGACGTCCTCATTGTTTTTTTTTTTCATGAAAAAGCATAACATCCCACGGTCTTTGGTACGTAAAACAGACAATTTTAATATGTTATTATTTATCATCCGGAGACAAAAGGCTAAAGAAGCTTTGCCTTTTTTTAAATCTGCGTCTGTACTTATTAAGAAATATTTGTAAGTATTGGCACCTTAATATAATTTGGTCCTTAGGTACTTAAATATCTCATGGTGTCAGTCCAAATTCTTATCCAAAACTTAAAAGCAACCAAATTTTAAACTCAGAATAAGTGGTATCAATCACATTTTAAGGAAATACGCAAAAGAACTCATTAATATCCAGTAATGCTGATACAGACTACAAATAACTATACAGCACTCTACCGGGTTTTAAAGGTCCCATGAAATGTAAATGATAAACCTACTCCAAATCTTTATGGGACATTCCATTCCAATAAACAGGGCCAGAAAAAGAACACTACCAGTGACATAATTAGTGAAACTATTGATTTTCAGTCAGTGTCATGAATAGATTCACACAAGTCACCTGGAGTTTTCTATCACTCTCTGAAAAATCAATGATACCACAAATGATGTCATCACCAACCCAAATATTGAATGCTTTCTAGTCCCTCCTTGTAGACTTGACACAAACCACATCAATTCTATTTGCATTTCCTGGGACCTTTAAAAGAATGCATTATTAATGTAGTAGAGTGTATTAATCATATTTGGAACTCATAAATATTCATTAGTATGCAAATAATGTGACACAGAAATATACAGCACCAGATCCCATCATGCTGTTAATCACATATTAAAGGAGGATTACCGGATCATGGCCCAATTTTTCATGTCTTCTCATCACATAGAAGTATATCACCTAAACATCCGATTACAAATTTTTAGTTAAATCGGTCAAGCCGTAGAAGCAAAAAGGTGTACTAAATTGCCTCATAGGACAATATGTGTGTGTTAATTAATTAACATTTGGAGACGTTTTTGTTTATCACATGAAAAGGAAACATTTCCTATGTTTTAGATTTTACTGAATGAGAAAAATATATGATCTTTCTTCTGATACCAAAATCCCAAATTATCTCATTAATATTCATTAATATGCAAATAACGTGCTACAAAACAATACTGCGCCGGAACTCATTATGCTTTATCACCCTACCAAGGTCCAAGTGAATCAAACCGTCAAAGGTAACAGATTTGACAAATCACATTTCAGGAAAGACACAAATATGCTCATTAATATTCATTAATATACAGATAACGTGACAACACAACACAATACAGCACCTGTGCTAGGTTAGCTGTAACATTTAGGGAAAGCTTACACTTACTCCTTCTGAGCAAACTGCCAGTAGGGCGACAAGTTTGGGATGCCTCATTTTCTTCATGATATTGGCTTCTTGAAGGAAGGCAGTTGGGTCCATAGCACCCTCTTTCAGCGTTTTAACTGCTACTTTTACTTTACTGTTCCATGTTCCTGAAAGCGTAAGAGTCAGCATTGTATAAGTTATTATTTTTTTTTTTTTTTTTTTTTTTTTTTTTTTTTTTTTTTTTAATTGTTTCTTTGTTTGTTTTGTGTACCTAATACGCGTCACGAAATGTTTTTTGCGAAGACTGTCCTGGTTCTCCCCGAATATAACCACTTTCAGAAGTATTTCTTGCAAAAATTCGTTCGGATAATATACTTGCTTATTCGGCTTTGGAATTTACATAAGAGTTTTGGTTTGTTTCGCTGTATTATTATTTATTTTATTATGGTTGTTGATTGTATATGCTTTATTGTTTGTTTGTTTTGTTGGTAGTGTTTTCTGTCCTTCTCTTACAATATCTGTCATTGTAATTTCGATCTTGAATACAGAAAGTAATGTGAATATAGATGATGTGACATTTGTTTATGTTTATGGCGCCCCCTGTTGGTGTAAGAGAGAAACTGGCAGGCAAAAGCACCTATACTTTGCATGGGGAAATTCTGTTTTTTGCTGTAACTTTTGTTTCGAATTAAATAATACTAACTTTCTTATCAAGCATAATAAGCTAATGCTACCAGCTGCATTTTGTGACCAATTTAGATCAGGAAAGATTCTGCAAGTAATTTATAACCAGATTTTATGTGGTCTGTCACAGAAACTACTGTAATATTTTGCCTGCCAGAAAACAACAGAGGGCGTCCTGAATGTCAACAAGTGACATCATAGGTCACATCATCTATATTTTGCATGCATGTAAATCTTGTCTAATATTTGCTATAGCCTCGAGATCAGCACTTTTCACTCCAACGTTATTTAAGTTATGAACATCCGCTTTGGTAAATTATGACAATTTCAAAACAGGCCTATTTCAATTCACCGGTACACCCTGTACTTCCTGTGGAACTCAAGGCCAAAATTGACGTCTTGAATATGATTGAAAAGCACGAGTGATACTTATTTTTGGATCATCAATGTATGCAAGTATAGAATTTAACGCCTTCAATGAGTATTGTCACGCCAGTATCTTGACTAACAAGTCACTCTGAAAGTGGGATCGTGCACTATATAGGTTGACACCCACCAAGTTTTATCGCAGTTTAACTGAATTTGCTCAAAACGATCGAGGTATTTTTATGAAAAATACAAATATGGGCCTTATAAAAAGAAATCATCGAGAAAGTTAGAAATTACATGTATATTTTTGTCACGATTACCAATACTAGACTAAATCTTATCATTCACCAGACATTAAAATATTGATGCACGATTTTGTTATCTTGTAGAAATTCCCATAAGACTTCATAATACTTATTTCAAAAATGATAGTATTTACCAAGAAATGTTGGTACTATAACTACAAAGAGCCAGAAGTGTGTTAATATCAATAGGCAATCGACAAGCACAATTGAACGATTGCACAAGTAGCTTATTTCTCACCAGAGTAGCCGGCACCTATAAACGTTTTAAAAACCTCGGATTGGAAACGGTGACCTTCGGACTTCTTCGGTTTTGGTAATATAAAAATATGAATATGAATTTCCTGAGAAAAGAGTGTACAAAAGGTGAAATCGAGAGTAAATCTATCCTAGCTTCTTCTGGGGAGGTCACTCGCACAGCAACTTGACATGACATATGAGTGCCTACCGGAATTTCGATATGAAGCTCTGTCGGTCACAGGGTACGGGTCAAAATAAGGGGTCCTCTGGATTAAGAATAAGTCAAATGGGCAAGACTTCCATATGTGCCCTCCTCTCATATGCAACATAAAATGTTATTATTTTAGCTGTTTATTCCGTTTTTGATCAAACAAGGCCAAAATTAATATAAATTTTGTATCATGTAAATATATACGAGGGGGGTACATATGGAAGTCTTTCCGTGAAATGTATTCATTAGTGGTCAGAGGTTTTAATGCCATTTTTCGTCAAATTTGCTATTATTAATTATGTTTGATATAACTTTCCCCCAAATTGTATGATAATTATTTTGGTAAGAACAGACAAAATTGGATGCCATTTGGTGACAGCGATATAAAATACGTGATCTATAGGCGATGGGTTTTTTTTGACAGTCACTCAGCAAATACCACAATAAGGGCCCCTCCCCCGTTCTCCAGATGCATTTCCGAGGAGGATTAGCATTAAGCGATGACTATCTAGGTGTGTACACATGGTCGCAAAAGAAAAAAATCTTAGGCATGGTTTGAAGATGAATAACTCTTATCAACAAAAGAGGATTTCTATTATGTTTTTATATCCAAAACTTGTTGTTCTGAATCTTATTTGGCATTAATATTATGTGAACCGGAAGTATAAAAGAGTCTTATTGCCTCCGCCCAATCACATGGTGGCACTCGGGAAGGGGACCTCTCAGCTCAGGAAAGGTGGATCTTTACTCTCCTGTTCCCATGGCTACAAAAACTAGTGATGAGTGCATCAGACAACACATTAAGCCTGCAATTCTACAAGAGTGTGGGCGAATCTCTACTTTTCACCTGTCAATTTGGTATTGATAAAGAGGTAAACTTAAACACCCAAAGGGCTGGACGCTTCTAATCTTGTTTACAATCAAACTTTGGTCGAAGTTTTCCTGTGGGGGTGATGTCAAATTTAATTCTGTTGTTTAGTTTGTCATATTAGCGCCATTTCAAAAACAGTATGTGGCTTTCATTGGGGGCAGGAAAAAATAAAATTCGATCAGGAAATAATAGTGAAGTAAGAGTGCGATACAACCCTGTTTGCACTTGACAAACAATTTAGAAAATATGTCAAAGGTACACAGGCAGATTCTTACATGTGGTATAACGCACTACTCAACTTCTCCATGTAGTTTTAGTTCTACTCCATGTATACTCTTAGCTCTACTTCAAGTGTACTCTTTTAGCTCTAATCCGGCGGTACCTACCCCTTGACCTATCATCCGGGAGTACATTTTTCGCTAGGCCAAGATAGCTATTTTCAGGGACTTAAAGGGATTAGCAGCGATAATGCGAGAGAATCGAAAAATGTGGAAATGCATTTTTTAACTTATTAATCAGGGATAAGTGTGTACAATTCCATATAACTGCTTTAATGTTGAAACAAACCACCAAAATAGTGAAAAAATGAAGTATTTGAGGAAATTTGTCATACCGTCTCCCACAAATAGACATACAGCGACGGCATCGTAAAATCTGCACTAAACCGCTGATTGTGGTTTACACCAGTATAAAATAAACAAAGATCAATAATGTTTGTGTTTGAGGTCAAACTGTACATTGATCATGTTGCACAATATCACACTGAAAATCTGTGATATTCTCCGGGAAAGACTTTTTTTATCTCAAGTCGGAATTTTGATACGCACGTATAGAAATTACAGAATCAGATAAAAAGTACTGCCTTGTCTGTAATACACGGATTTCAAGCCAACCACTTGCAGGTTATGTTCGCATATCCATGCCAGTAACAAAAATATAAAAATATGAATTTTGATGATTTTTTCGATGTTTCGGATTAGCAAATCGCTGCTAATCCCTTTAAGTGAGTGGAGCTTTTTTGAACTACTCCAACCCTTGTGGTGTCAAAGGTCACCAATGGTCATGTGGGATCGACTTGGGCACCTCTTGTTGGGTGGTGAATTCTCCATTTTTGTGGCCTTTGATATGGTACATATGCAGGTGGATACTCCATAGCTATTCAAGAAATACTTCAAGGTACCCTATGGAGAATCTGGTTGTGTAACCCCATTGCCGTACACGTTGCAAGGACTTTAACATATATAAATGTTTGTTATCAGTTTTGGTGGGATTTAACCTTATTTACACGAAAGAAAAATGGAACAATTCCAGAATACTAATTAGATATAGAGCATTGCCGGTGATGTACTGCAACATTAAGAAGGCTTGTTTTACATAATTATTATTAAATGAATCCGGATTTTCTTTTCAAACTAAATAATAGATCATGTTCGAATGATCCATATTATTCCTGAAGAGAATATTTTCTAGGACAAGTCTCGAAATAAACCCGTGGTCGTTGAACTAGGAAAAAGATGCCGAAATAAATGAGACTTCTCAAATCGTATAATTTATCAATTTCTTGTATGGACAGATGGGTGTTCAAATCAGTTTTGTTCCAGGAAGAAGGTTTTGACCTTTCTTTCAAACCCTCAATAGAGTTCCATCCACCTTGAAAGCATTTTGCTTTCATTTTCCAGCACAGAATTCATAGCCTCTTCTTTTTTTAATATTTTTTTTTTCTTTTGTTGTTGTTCTTGTTGTTGTTGTTTTACATACTTACCCTCCCAGACTTCCCCGAATTGTCCATTTCCTAGCTTCCTTTCTAGTTTTATAGATCTTCTTGGAATTTCCCAGACGTCCTTGCTAATTTCAAACATGGCAGGCTTCTGCCTTGGACATGGGTTCATTAATCTGCATACCAGTCCGTCTGCTTGTGCTGTAACCATAGTAACATAAATTAAACAGTGTCATGAAGGAAATAACATTATATTTTACGAATAAGTAATCATAATGAGAATGTATAAAGTGTATACAACGAAAGTATCTAAGCATTGTAAAAGCATGCCATAAGCAAATAACAATGAGATGAAACACACGAAATATGTGGGAAAACATGCTTAAGTATGATAAGTAGAATTCAACAAGTGAGTCTTTTAAAAGTCGCAATTAGAATTTTAAGTTAAACCTATAGCACCTTGGAAAATGTTGACCTTTTCTGGTCAGAGTAACTCCCGCGTATCTATGAGATTTTGGCCCGAAATTATATGGTCCATAAGTAATCTGCAGTCAAATTTGAATGCACATGGTCCAGGAGCATATGCTCAAGGACCATTATGGTCCTGGACCATATGGTCCTGGAGCATAATTTCGAGCCAAAATCCCATAGAAGCTACTCCCATCTACATATGTCATCTGGCAAAGGTTTCGAACCGAGTAGTTATTAACAACTTTTTCGGGAGAATATATCAATTCAGTCAATGGAAACATAAATATTGATGAAAGGTAACTATTTTTTTTTCTTTCAAAATCCAGCGGAAAATCTTTCAATGTTATTTTAGTGATTACTGTCAAAGCACCTTCTCTTACAACACACAACTGAGAGTTAATGCAAACGGTTCTCAAACTATCACTCTGGAATAATAACTGATACGTTATGTACAATGAGTCGTACGATCATTCTATTATCAACTTCTTCCGTTTAGACGATATTACATGTATTACGGCTTCAGCCTAAAGTGTGTAAACTACATGCACTGTTAGTAAATGTTTTTTAGATTTTCTTTGTTAATTGTAAGATGAACATTCATGTCGATTTTTAACATTGTTTTAACCCAAAAGGTACATAGGATAAACCTACAAATACACCTTTTAGTTAAACACGGTTAATACAAAAATATAAATTAAGATTTTACACTGTTTTTTAAAAATCGTAAAAAGCCAGATCTAGGATGTATCCAAACTACCAGCAGGAAACCTAAGATTTACAAATAGCGTAAAATCACTATTACGCCATCTTTTAGTGTAAAGTATAATAGTGCCTTCATCGGTGTATATTTTATGGTGCAAATATCTTGTAATGTCTAGTTCATATGAAAATAATAACAGGTTGTGTTACGCTAACTTTACCGCAGTATGCAAATTACCAGGGATTTCTCTACAGTGTATTAATGAGAAAACGTCGTTAATTTTAGAATATAAATTAGTTCAAATGTGAACAACGAAGGAAATTAAGAAGTTCTTGGGGATAGGATAACTTAAATTCTAAGTTAGAATGGATAGAGCATTGGAATATGCAGTGAATGTTTATATGCCATACTTCTATGATAAATTTGGTAAATTTCTGTGAACAAAATCATTCAAACATCTTTTTAATTTGCGGTCTACGTCGACGATCCTAATTTCAATCAATAAAGTAATATATAATCAATAAGAAATTTTAGTTAATAAAGTAATTCTAATCAATATAAAGAAAAAGAAAGAAAGTAAAAACAAACAAACAATATAATAAACAAAAATAAAAAGACAGAAAAATTACGATACATTTTGAAAATGTTATACACCAAACGTTTATCATAGCCTATACATACAGCACTTTAGATGACTTATATTGAACTACATGTAAACGTGGTATTATATAACAAAGAGACGAAATTGCTTTGTACACTCAGATGGTAAGCAATGGATACGACGAAATTAAATTGATTTCGACGAAAAGGTATAAAATAAAGTTAATTTCATTAATCAAACGTGTATGACTAAAGAGGAAATCGTTTAGACAAAAACGTATTATATTTTCATTTTAGGACGAAAACAAACTAAACGAGGTAAAAACATAATGGAACAGGTTTTTAAACTAACTAAACTGTTAGAAGCCATTATAACTTGATGAATGATTCAATAATTCAATCTTTCAATTGGTTAAGTAGAAATAATATTCAAAAGATATTGTGAAAAACAAAATTTAAATATTATAAAGCAAGTAAGTTGTTCTCATCAGTGGGGTTAAAAGAGATGTTTCTTTGACGGTGAAATAATGGTGTAATTAAATTTCCTTAATCTAGATTAAATTAAGACGTAAAGCATAAAACCACACTTTTTGACATTCGATTCCTTATTTTTCCGTTAAAAAAGATATCCTATTAAAAATATGTTCTTACGTGCACTAACGTCAAATATGTTCTTACGTACACACGTACACCATCGTAAAAGGATTTTCCGAATACTTTGGGACACCCACATACAAGCATATCATATGCTTATCCTACACAGTTACTTGCTTAATTTCCCAGGGCACATGCATCAATAGCATTATTTCATTTCATAATTTCAATATTTGATTACAACTATTTTAATAGAATGTTGACAATTTGACATATATACCTGAGCCTAATGTCCGGATATGGTTGCTTCTCAGTCAATGAAAATGTTCAATATTATTGACTTATCACTTTGACACACTTTAATGACATTCGTCTCTCTGCTTTCCTTTGAATCAAAGTAAAGACACATATTTGTACACTGACTGTTATCAATGCACAGGTCACCCCCCCCCCCCGACCTCTTAGCTGCAATGACGATCTTAACATTAAGTCAATTTTCAAATGTTGGCTTTGGCATTGTCATGATCAGGCAAGTCATATTGGGAATGTCCGTAGTGGTTAAGGGTAGCCAACGGATGTTATGCCTAGGTCATGAAAAAGGCAGTACTGTAAATATAAATGAACCCACGTACAAAAGTAATAAAAGTGGTATGACCATGTTGCTGTGAATTCTTAGAAATTGATCCTATCTTAATGAAAGGTCAGGGTTTTTTTTTTCAGATTCAATTTTTTTTAATAATTTTGGGTTCGTTTTGGTTGCTTTTGTAACTATCTTTTAATAATAAAATTTCTCATACCATTTTGTCAGAGAATATCTTGATTTTATTTGTTAATGATATTCTAACCTAACTATAACTATTTTTCAATACATTAAATAGGCTATGGATTATTTCTTGAAGTTGCATCTCAAACTATTTTAGCAAACTTTCTAATCAAGGTCAAGTCGAACTTATTTGAGGAACAACATCGGGATCCTGACATGCCGAGGTAATCGCACAAAATGTTGCACAAAGTTTTCCTGATTATTTTTGTAAAACTAGAGAAAATCGGGTTGTGTGCAATAATGAAAGACGAAGTATGAATGATTTGGAGGTAGAAGAAGACTAAAATTAGTCCCATATGGAATCTAAATGATTCGCATTTGACTTGTTATCTTTGTATAGATTTGGAAGTGTTAAAATAGGGCGCTTTCACGGGAGGTCAATAGGTTAACTTGGCCAGACCTGTCTCCAGAACACCCAAAGCATGCAGAGAATACAAAAGAGTCACCTGCAGAAATATCTGAAATGTTCAGGTGAACCAGGTGCATGTATTGTTTTTTTTCGCGTGCTTGAATGATCTGGAGGCTAATCAAAAGTCCATTCAACATAATTTACCTTCCGTGAAAGGGCCTTATAATGTAGTGAACAGACACTTCCACTTCTGATCGGCAGAAGTACAGTAAAATACATGTAAAATTAATAACAACCACAACTATACTACGCTAAGTTTCTTACCCTGTGTTGATTGACCAGGTCTTGTAGTGTTTGGAATGTGAGCCTCGTGCTGAGGTGTAGCCGCCATTATCCAGTGCTCTAATCGATAGTTTTTGACATTGAAACCTCTTTGGTCATCGTGGTCTAGCACAGATAGGGAGTACGGCTCCTGAATAAATAGAAGATAAAGCATTTCAGTAGAATAAACCATCCTGTGTTTTCTGTAATAATGAAGACGATATATGAGCTGAGAGGAAATTTATCCAGTAAGAATGACTTTTTCCTGTCTAATCCTGACAACGTTTTTTAATTTGCAATTGTTCAGCTTCTAAAATGAAGTAGAAAGCAAATTAATAACAATACTAAAAAGTAATGAAAATATATTTCATATATATATCATTTTTAATTTAATTCTCAATTTAAAAAGCTCTTCATATCTTATGAAATGTATATCGCTGTGTAAGATATAAACTACCGGTCGTTTGGTATTGCAATGATAACTGCAACGTATAAATTGATTGAAGGAATCTTGTAAGAAAGGGAAATCTTCCTGAACATAGAATGACTGTTATTTGTATTTAAGAGTGGTTTGAATTCCTGCTTCTCGCTCTCATCTCTCATCGCTCTCTCGCTCTTTCTCCCTCTCTCTTTCTCGCTGTCCTGTCTCTTACAATTACAGTTTCAAATTGTAAAATCTCATTAGCTTAGAAATCGGTTTCGCAAGTTAGAAACAATAGCCACATTACATTGACCAAATAAATTTACTACTTTTTTTTTTTTAATAAAATAATTACAACACTTGATTAAAATTGTCTTATGAAACATAAAATGAATGATTATTTACACACAGTCAGAAACTTTTCATGGGATGCATACGTTCCGAAGTTTGAACTGGCGTGAACCAGTACTTGAAATGTCCTCAACACAGATTTAGACTGATTAAGTAAATAAAGCAATCATTGACATGGGTAGTCTTTAAAACCTTAGTCTCCGAAATTACCTAAGAAACTAATCTAGAATACAAACTTTTGAAATGAATTATTTCAGCCCATAATCGAAGGACAGATTTAGTCTTATATCCACGATGGTAAAAATTATCATGTAATTTTGACATCTAAAGGGCGTTTGCTATTTATAGTGATCGGGTTTTATGCAACTGACCCTCCTCCAATATTAGGTCAGGGCTTTCAGACTTCCTGCTTAGGCCGAATTGATCCAGAATTAAAACGACTTATGAGATCAACCAGATAACTTTGACATAATGGATGCTTCAAAAATGTGTGATTGAAACCAGGATTGACAGCCTTTGTATGCGCCATATCGCGGCACACTAACCAAATGAAAACTTTGGACCTTCGTTTCATAGGAAAATAATGGTCAGCAGATTTTTTTCTTCACAATTTCCTTCCATTTCTGGTGCGATGTACAACTATTTTGTTGAAAAAGTGACCCTCTTATGAAAGTTACATATGACCCTGAAGCTCTGGATGCCCAAAGACTTTGACTTTTCTGGATTGGATGGATCTGATCTGACGACAGCGTAAGGTATATACATTGGAATGGTTACCGCACGTGTCTTAAGGCCAGCTCAGTGACGACTTTCCTTCAACCAGGAAGTAATTATTAGTGCTCAACCCTTAGACATGAGAAGGTTTAGTGTTCTTCCCACAATGCAATTCTTTCACATAACAAATTTTGCAACTGGTTATCACATGAATTGTATACTGATATAAGTACCCTAAATAACAGAACTATTCCCAATCTTGCAATTTAAGTACGTTTTTGTCACTATTAAATTCATGTGACACCAGGGCAATAAGTATTGGAGGAACTGCATTGTGGGAAGAGAAAGAACACTAACCTCCTCTTCCCTTAGACAATCCGGAAATTCTTACATCTAAAATTTATGAGCAATCAAATACAAGATTATCTCCCACCTTGCACGAGAGAGGTAAAGGTCCATTTTTCTTTACAGCAAATTTCCAATTATTGATGGCCTGATCATATTTGAAATCAACATGGCAAAATGAATTAAAAACCAATCCAATCGGCTAGTCGTGGAGGAGTAGTTTTTTGAAATATCCATCACACATGGTGAAAGATATCTTAATTATACTCGAGAGCAAGCTTACAGGTACATGTCTCTCGTGAAATGACTGAGTTTAAAACAGGCTCCAGGTTCAAAATGGACCTAAAAATTACCTTGTTTGTATGTTGTCTGACACTCGCTGTGGCAAGACTTCCATATGTACCCCCTTCGAAGTTCTACTTGTAACTTCTTTTTTATTTTTGGCCTTAGGGTTAGGGTATTTGTTAGTGTAAGGCCATAAATATAAAAGAAATTGTTTCCTGTAGAAATTTAAAAGGGCTATATATGGATCTCTTTCCCTGACTGTAACCATTTTCAAACAAGGTAAAATGCTATGTCCATTTTGAAACTGGATAATGTTTTAAACTCGGTCACCTGTTCATAAAGTCATGAGAGACATGTAGCTGTTACCTTAGTCGAATCATATTAATTTCTTGATTTGAGAGAAGTTGCCTTTACGTATTTTTTGCTATCATGGTACGTATGCTCCATAGGCCTTATAGGGTGGTTTCACGGGGGGTCAATAGGTTAACTTGAGCAGACCTGTCTTCCAGAACAACCCGAGCGTGCATAGAATACAAAAGAATCATCTGCAGAAATAACTGAAATATTCAGGTGAACCAGGTGCATGTATTGTATTCTTTACATGCTTAGACGATCTGGAGGGCAAACAACAAGTCCATTCAACATAATTTAGCTCCGCGAAAGGGCCCTATTGCTGATCCATTGATTATCCCATTTTGATGCATTGTGGGATGCAAAATGGGACAGATTTTCAATACATCTGCCCCTTTTTTCGCATCCCACAATGCATCAGAATTAGATATCAATGGATCAACAATAAGGCTTATACCATATATATGCCAAGCGGCTACCAGGTATTTTGTCCAATAGAATAAAGTGTAGTACTATCTAGCTTGTAGCAGCATGCAATAGCTACCAGTTTGGCATACAACACCCCAGGTTATAGACACTATGCGTAATGCATTATTACCTGGACTCGTCTCACACCCCCCCCATATGCCTCTGATCAGGAATGTTCCCCTGGAGTTGCCCGGTAGTTGAAGTTGTTTCTCCGCTTCCTTCCTGGTCATTTTCTCAAAGAACCAGCTGATTGCGTCCGAGAGTCAGTTGGTTGACGAAGAGTGAAGATCAGGGAAGAAGGACAGAGGAGAAAGGGAAGTAAAGAAGAATTGTCTTATAGCAACAATGAAGCTCTACATTGGCCTAGTGGTTTAACTTCATAGACATTGATGAATGGATACAAGCGCAAGAAATTATCAAGCTAGGTTCTATGTAACTACCTAGAATCGGTTTATAGTCCATATTCGAGGTGGAATATTCGATGTCGACTACTTCTTGTGCCGTCAAAGTGTATTCGACATCAAAATAACAAAGATATCTGCCAAGTTGAAACCAGATTAAATTGCGCGCTCTAGAACCGACAAAGCATTGACTTTTAATCTTGTCGAGGTCACCTGAATAGTCTTTTTATTGTAAAAACGCGCAACAGTTGAAATATCTCGTGCAATGTATCTTCTGCCAGTTTATAGATGTATCTTCACGTCGAATACTCTTTGACGTCGCAAAAGGTATTTTCCGTGAATTCGACGAATATGGAGTACAAAAGGCGATAGGGCAATATGGTAATACTTTTAAAAGAATAGAGTTTGTACGAGTTAGTATGGAGATACTATACTACCCTGTGAACCTTCTACGAATAATTTGGAGGCTTGAAACTCCATATACCAGTTGCCCACGGTTTATGGCGGTATAACCGTATTTTGTTGTTTCAATATTCCGGTTCCGCCCGAGAAGAGCGATGAATCAGGTGGTTGAGTATTGATCTCACCCCTAACAATATGTATGTGGGTTCAATCCGTCTGGAAATGTATACCATTAAGCATTGAGAGATATGAAGTGAAGTCCTAACACATTATGAGTGAAGTTTTTTTTTCACTGAAATATGAATTTAGATTAGTATTTGTTCAAATTTACCGTATGAATCTTTCTTTCTCAAAATTGCCCATGCAGAGATTAACATCAGAAAAGATTGCTCCTCACCTCTAAATCTTTATCCACCAAATTCTAATTTCCTCAGCAAAATTAAGAGTCTGGATGATAAAAAGATCCTAAAGTGGTCACAACCATATTGGGCCTGCAGTATTTTTGGCCTCGCGTCCAAAATGGCTGTACTTGACCTATATGAAACGTTAAAAGTATTTCAGCTTTAACATTGGTTGCAATTCCCATATTTGCATTTGCCACATAACATTGCAGAGAGACGCAAATTACGTCATACGCATCAATATTTCCTTTAGCTCCATTTTGTACACATATGCCTATGCGTGAGCTTATGAAACCACGACAAGGCGTTTATATTGGTCGTTCCATCTTGCAGCAAAAATTAAACTCTCGATTTTAAATTACCTAATTATCACAGTGCAAAACTCACTCCTCGGCTTGAAGAAGATCGGCTGGTTCTATATAGTTTCTCTCTCTGGACGTATCCTTCCCTCTTTGTTGACATAGTTAGCTAAAACCACCATTGGTGGATCATCTATCAGAGAAAACAAAATAAAGCAATGTTTTAACTATTTTTTGAACTCTTCTAGATCTGAATAAGGGTCATAACGCGTAAGTCAGTGGCTTTGGAGATGGCGGTCATTTAATGAGCCCATCTGATTCAAACCATTTCCCTCTTTTTCCATCCTTTTTTTTTCCTTTCTTTATTTCCCTTTTCTTCCTTTTCCCCTTTTGTGCTAATTTGGAATATGGTTGTTAGGTTTTTAAAATTAATATCTTTGTGCATGCTGGAGTATAACTCAAATAATATATAATATAAAGGCTTACGTGGTTGTTCAAAGTATACTATATTTAAAATTTTCTAACAATAATTAATGACCACATTTAAGGTTCTAGGTCTAAAAGCTTACGACATGATCTCTTATTTGACGCAATGTTTTTTGGCCATATAAATGCATATTATGCAAAAAATGATACCCAAACGTTGATTCCGAATTGAAAAAAATGTAGAATTATAAATTATTTGCAACGTACGCATTTCCTTCCCTATAACTTTAACACGCATTAATTGTACTTCGTGACAATTTCCATTACCGTCAACCATCTAACATTATAATTCTAAACTAGGCCAGGTCCATATTCGCCCTAAAAAATTCAAGTTTTTTTCTAAACATGTAAGAGAGCTTCAATGTATTAAGCATAATAAATGACTGACCCCGACCTAGATTTCACAATTTGGTCTGAATAGATTTTAAGGCTTCCGTATCTCATTGGCTTCATTATGGTATTATTCGTTTACTCGCTGAAAGTAACAAACCACTTTTGATTTTTGAAGTTCTACTTTACTTTCAGGGATCTTCACTACTCTTCAAAGATTCAATGGAATATTTCCTCACAAAACAATTGCATACCTTTTACTCTTACGTTTCTACTGAATTTATGGCTTATGATATGAGATTGAGCACATAGTTTTTGAATGCTATTTACTGCAAATTTGGAAATATTTTTGCAGTGTGTATTAAACTGTGAAGTTATCCTACAGGTGTCGTTATTTGCATTGATACACTTTTTAAACGTTGAGTCAGTGATGAAATTATTAAAAAGTCACATTTGGACATTTCTGCTCTGTGGCACCGTGGCGTTTGATATCTGCTTGGATTTAATCATGTTAATAGCCATTGTATAGTTCCTTCAACATCGCATAGTCTGAACATGCAATAGTTATAAGGTTAGGGCGAGATCTTTTTATGATACGAAAACCCCTAGTGGCCTGGTATATGCGTGCATTAGGTAACGACTATATTATGGGTCAAATTTGACTGTAAACTATTCTCACAGTAGGCTAGTAAAATTGAGGCTTAAACCGCCACTAATTGCAATAGACACACCTTTGTTTTTGTATTTTTTAAGAACGTCAGAGAATAACATATCAAACGTTCACCAATTGTAGAAAGGGCGGAACAGAATAGGGGTGGCCATCATTTATATAGGGGTCAAAAATTTCACAATGTGACAAATTTTGCTGATTTGTACAAACCAACGTGTGTGCCAGGTGCCAAGGATTAAAGGGCAACGAGAGATTTTTGAGGCACCCAATATTGTGTCAATGTAATCAATAGATTAGACGCTCAATAGGAGATTTCTTACCTTGTATTTGGCTATAGAAATGTCTTAAAAGATAGAAAAGGTGAATTGGCTTGCTTATATAGCTCAATAAAACATAGGCTGAATTTCATATTTTGATCCTTACGAAATTAGAAATTTCACCAATTTTTGTCAAAAAAATTTCTCCACTTAATTCCTTTCAGGTGGGGAATATTTTATGGAAAGCTTTACATCAAGGCACAAATCAGTACTTTCGTTTTTAGGGACACCTGAATTGTGAAATCTCTCGTGCAGCACAGCAAACCTTTAAATTAATGTATAGTTTGCCTAGTACGAGCATAGTTCGAAAACTTAAGAGGATAACTGTTCAAGGTCACCCTGGGGCTGAAGGTAAAAATGAACCGATTCCTATAAATGGTATCAAATTATTGGTCTTATTATAAATTAACTCTCAGTAACGTTCGTGCAATTTATGCTATCCTTAATATATTTTTAGAGTAAAACGTGTTGAAGGTCTCACCTACTATGGGGTGGGCCATTTTTTTAGTCTTGAAAAGTACACCTTGAAATGTCTCATAGGAATTAAATGAATGTTTCTTCGTTCATGAGACTAAATAATAAATTTTGACACCAGTTTTCGACGAAATCGGAGCACTCCCAAAATTTCCCTCCCCCCCCCCCCCGAATGACCTTTGAACCGTTTTTTTGCCTTATTAATCTTTTAAACTATACTGCAGAGGTGAGGTAAGGCCAAACAATCCATTTTTTAATCCGCAAACATGGCAAACGGTCAAGTGAACAAATAATACACTCATAACACCTTGATTTTTGACCGCCTTTACAACCCTCTCCCTGTTTTTGCATGTTCCATCCCTTTTCCATTGGTGACATTTTAACTTTGGACCTTTTTTCTAGTATTGATACAAATTAAATTATATTGCCATATGGTCTACAAACTATTTACTAGCCTACAGCATCATATTTGTATAAACGTCGATTGATGTGTTTCCCTCATTCCTTCGAAGCTATAAAAACGTTTACTTGGAAACGTCTGTGTAATGTGTTTTTAATATACACGAATCCGACGGCGACTATTATCGCCCCTAAACCGTGGGCGGCGCACTCACATCCGCCATTACTGGGGGGCATCTTTGCATTTCTCGTTATACCAGCGCGTTACGTTGTACGTGTTTACCACAAAGAAGCGATTATTTTGATCAGTTTCCCTGACTTCAAAAACCAACACTATTTCACTGTTTATCCATTTGTCTATCATCATGGGCGGCTCAGGAAAAAAATGTAAATTTCTTGGCTGCACAGATAGCGATAAAAAAGTTACAAAATGGAAACAAACTGCGTGCGAATTCATCGCTACTGAGACAAATGAAACCTCATCGTATCCATTTTCAGTCTAAATAACCACATTGTCACTCAACTCGCCGGTCATTGTCAGTGTAACTGAAGTCCGGCGTAGCACATTCCTGCCAAACGAGACTATTTTGTTCAGATCGCCGAAATCGATCCAATGGGGGCACGGAATGTCTTTTCTAAACACCAAACACCCGCATCGGAAGATGTCACTTTTTTCATCAAATACGATCGTTCTTTGGGAACTATTCCAGTTTTCACGTACACGGAATATATCAACATTCTATTGTAACTTTATTTTTGTCTGGATGTTTGGAATTTTACGAACAATTATTTTTCTCACGGCGGCTGTTATTACCAATTTTAACACGTATTCTAACTATTAGCGTTCATTTCTCAGTCACGCGCAGTGGGCGAGATACCTTCATTTTTACAACAACAGTAAGACACGTGCCCTGGAATTCCAGTTTAGGCCAGTCCCATGACATCATCCTTCATAAATCCATGAAATAAACGGTGAAATTTGTTACATTTGGCAAAAAAGGTGGTTGTAATTCTTATTATCATGATTATGGCTTATTATTTCGTTCGTTAAGCAATATGGCGGCGTGTGTGGTACTGTGTTTGGTGGGCCCGGATAGCCCCCCAGTTAAATGGCTTGGGGATTCGTGTATATTGCCTACTTTGGTGTCATTTGTGGGGTAAACTTGTAAACATTTTATACTGTATAATTTATATACTAAACATGTAGTGAATTAATGTAATAAAGAATAAATTTCAGCCATGCGCCTGGAATCCGTTCAGAATAGATACTGACTATAAAGAATTCGTTCCATTTTTGTATTAAAAAACACCTTGAATTTCAAATCAAAATTGACACAAACAAATGGCCGGTACGGGATATTTCTTGCATACATATAGTTGAAATATTAATTGGTTCCAAACATGCAATTATAAGAAGAGGGACAGAAAAATACGTACCTTTTATTTGTAATAATAAGTATTTCTCCTTTCCTGAATGTAAGGTCATCCTGCCGTCCGAGCTTCATATCGTTAAGCTTTATATCGCTCACCTGAAAGCGAAAATCAAACGCTGATTTTTCAAATATCTAAGTTAACGTAAACATAATAATTACTGATTGTAAGGATTTTATATAGCGCATTCAGTGTACTCAATTGTGTTTACAATCTACCTTGGGATGCCGTCAGAGCTGCCATCATATTCCTGTGGCAATCTCATACTTTGGGCGGCGCTCAATGGACTAATATGCCTAGTAGCTTCCCATTTCGCACCTGGTAGAGACGTCAAAATATGATCTCTTTTTTTTCGAAACAGGATACAAGTCGACAATTTTTTCTGGGATGTAGTCAAGTTTGGAACGACAAATTGTGAGGTTTACAATGTGTATCAAATACAGATCGCCATTGTTTGTAGTATTCTTCGGATTTTTTTTTCCTATTGGTTTTGTGGAATGTATATTCCATCATATCGCCGCACCGTGATGACTTTGTCCAGGTTTTGACGGAAAAGGTCACATTTTATAGTCTTTTATTTATTCGCCTGCATGGCGGGAGATACAGGAAATTTAAAAGATTATAAGAAACTCACATACACGCACTTTTAAAAATAATCATTAAAAATGAAAAACCGGAAAGCATTACCACGCGAACCAATAAGTCATTTGCGCATATCTCAGAATTCCATCTTGGGCCAATATCCGGGAACTTTTGCTGATCGCGTCTGCGTTGTCCACTCGCTGAATGTAATTTTTCTAATCATAGATTTTATGTTGAAGGTCTATCAGAAAATATTTATCATAGCTGCTCCTATCTTCGCTGCATATGAACTCGGGTTTTGTAAATCATTCACTTTTCACATAAAAAGCTTCATCCGTAGTTAAAACTGTAATATCCACATGCAAAACGGTCACTGTAAGCTACACTTATTCTGAGTCAATTGCGAAATTAACATTCGTTTCATATCTGGATGATCTTTTTTTTAATACCCACATTATTTGTCACCAAATTTTTAACAGTTTGCAATATCTAATTATTTAGACATTGAAGCGATCGTCTAAAAAAATGTGGCTATAAATAGGCAATGTCAATCCAAAATTAGTACCAGTTTGCATTTCTCCTATACCTGCAGAAAACTGTTAGCGGGTGAATTCACAATCGCAATTAAAAATGTCTGCATATTGCGAAGAGATGAAGCCTTTACATCGCAATGCCGACAACTCCAACCTTGGGCCCAGCTCTTATAACCACACTTCTTGCCGATTCCCAAATAAATTTACCATTATTTTTAAATAAATTGAACTAATTTTGATACTTTGGAATCCTAATCCTATACATAAATAGAAAATATTATGAAAATGCTTTTAATTCTTCTGTAAATATAAGTGTGTATGATATTTACAAAAGTTTTTTAATTGTGGATTTACTACGAAGGAACAGAAGATATGTTTTAATTCTTCCCTCAAGATACTGTTCTATTACTGGCGAAACAATTTAAATTATTTTTATAGTATTTACATCAATTTAAATCATAGTTTGGCAGGTAGCCCACTGTAGCACGGGCCTCGACTTTTGCCCACCCAACCAAATCGTTGTGACATGAATCCATTCATAGGTTTGAACCTTATGTTAAATGGAGGATTCCCCCCCTTCACAGGGCAACATCCATCATTGATCAATACATGCTAATGGATGATCGATTACCCACAACACTTTTTGCATGAACATTGGCGAGTAGGCCTGTTTTTACTTATGTTGGAAGCCTTGTTAGAGATGTTAGTTTCGGATCTTTTTAAGCACCAAATGTCAACCAAAATTACACCACCTTATAGAAAATAAGATTATCTTGGTTGTCAGCTTCTACGAAGAGTATAGGTCTAACCGTTTGTCCATGGCGCCCTCTTGAATCTGCCTAGCAATCGCTGGTGATTTTTTTTTTAATGTTCTATCATAATAAAATTCACATATGTTATTGATGATAATATATTCTACAATTAGAGGTTCTACGAAGAAAATCCCTTGAGCACTTTTCTCGCAACGACGTGAGATTTCTCATGTCCTATGCGTTAAGCACAGAGTACGCATGACAGGTCATGGACCTATTGAATGCACTGTGTGCACAGTGAATAGGGAAAATGGACAGTAACTGCAAGATGAAATACTAAATTAAAATATTATTAGTAATATGATGTATTATTATTTATATCAGGCTTCCGAGTGGTGCAAAGAAATCTTTGTATTGTACAGTTTTAGTAAAAGTCCCCGGATGCAATACAATATTCTTTTTAATATTGTATCGCATCCGGGCATTTTTAACGACATTATCGTTGATCAAGACTTGTCAGTTGGACTTCAACACCGACGACACAAGGTTTGGTTTGAGTCAGCCTGATATTTAAATAATAATAATAATATTGAATGACTTTTTTTCGTATGATACAAGAATATATTGCACTCGATAGAAAAATATTGTACTCGTCTTCGACTCATACACTATTTTTCTAGCTCGTGCAATATATTCTTGTATCATACACAAATCCATTCAATATTATATAAATATGATGATATCTATAAAAGTGTAATTCCTAGCCTTCGCCGTAATAGCCATCTCAAAATTTCATGTAAATACAGTCCCATCTTTGACGATATTTCTAGATATTGCTAGTGGCGGAATTTTAAGAGTTCACAGTGTTAGCATCTGCTGACAGCCCCCCTAAAATATTGCTCTCAGGGCCCCTCGGAATTAACCTTAGTCGCAAAAATAGCGATATTGCGTTGCTTCTTGACGCTAAATGGCCCACCTTCGCTGCTGACCGGGCCCTTTTCCTTAAATCCGCAACTGGATGTTGCCCTTACTTTTTGGTCATATTACCAATCAGGACTTTCTCTATAGCAATAGGACTCTCTGGAAGGCAGAATGTACTTCCTTTCTACTTTTTTTAATTAATAAAAATGTTTGGTTTGTTTTTTCCTGGATCGGGAGTCAGGTGGAAACGTGTAATACTACTTCTTGTATTTATTTACCCTCCTTTTTCTTCTTTTAATTTCATTTTTTTAAGGCAATTTTAAACTTCAGTGAATGGAAAACATCCACATGGATTTTGAAACTGCTCATTCAAAATCGTAATGTAAATAAACTGTCGTCAAAATTAATATGATTGACGGATATAGCCTTGGCTATAAGTGCCTACTTCCGAACCCGGCCATTACTAGTTACAATTATTGTCAGGGTGCACTAAATCTATTCATGGACGACGACCGATATGTGGGCTTCTCGATTCCTTTACTTTTTTTTTACTTTTCAGTAATACCCATTTACTTTTTGATAATATATCACAGGTAGTAGAAGTGGCTAGTTGTATTTAACACGCAAATCAGTACATTTTTATCTCGAAACTCCCTCATTTTGGTTATATTTGTTCCACTTAAGTGTACATTTCCATACTCTTAAACTGCGTTTGTATTCATTTTGATTTATGAGATATTTCCATGGGTGAGAGGAGCTTAGGGGATTCGTATCACCGTCATATATTGGTGGTTTGGCACTCAACCACTATCGCCTCAAAACAACCCATGTGACATTTGTAATCATCTCCTTGGATGTTTTACAAAATGTTTCCTTCAGCAAATGTGTTAACCTTAGTAAAGCGTGTTTTCAAGTCGCAACAAGAATATACTAGACGCCTTCAAAAACATTCTCTCCTCACTGATGAAGTAGTCACCCTGTACCTGGTTTAGGTTTGTATAGACCCGATTCAATGCAGCCATGTTGGTGGACAAATAGACGCATTCCATACGACAATACATGCATTCACCTGTCAATGATCCCTGTGCAATCGCTAAACACGGCGATTGACAGCTTAATGTCTTGTAGTCCTGGAATTAATGCATCGTGTGGGGTTTCCACCAACATGTCTGGTGTGACGTCATATTTAATACGGTCTATTACCACTCGTACCGACTAAAGGTCTCATGTCCAAATCCAGGTAGACCGTATGCTGGAATTTGTAATCCTGGATTTAATTTGGACAAGTGCTGTTGATTTATAACCAGAATTCCTTTTCTTTACCTTTGGTAAAGAAAATTACTTCTTTGACAATTTGTTTTGAATAATTGAAGTAGGAAACACCTCGTCTATCTCAGAAATGACCCTTACAGAAACTATAATCAAACATATTGTTTGCATATATTATTGTAATAGCAAATAGCTTATCTACCCTGGCCTATCTAGTATACAGAACCGAAAAATGCTAGAGGCACTTTCATTTTCTATAAGCATATTGACAGTTGAATGTCGCTATAATACATGTGTGAGATGCAAATTACGGTTTCCCCCGATTTCCAGCAATAGGCGTGTGTAATTGGTATGTTCAGGTTTCAGGATCAATATGTTGGCTAGTATGTTTGGATATATATTTTTTTAGATGGTGCTTATCTGTCGAAATTGACAGCTTTGAATGCACACCTAAAGTAAATCACAGAGGAAGGATGGAAGAAACAAATTGTGATTTTTATATACCTATTTTAAAACTTTCCATTATGTTAAAGGTGATTATTTGACAATAATTTGAAGGAAACTGCGTGAAAAGAGTGGCACAAAGCAAAATAAGGGGTGTTAAAATGCAGTGGCGGCGCCCAGACCTCTTTTTCTGGGGGGCAAACGGGGGGCAGAGTGAAATATTTTGGGGAAAAGTGAAATTCTGGCGGGCAAAGTATTCAAATATTTGGAGATTTTTTAAACAATTTTGGCCCCAAATCGCTTATTTTTCCCGAAATTTGATGATTTTTGGCCCCAAATCGCCGAATTTTGCCCAAAATCTCTCATTTTTCTTTCAACTAGGGGGGGGGGGCCAACTAGGGCAAAACCCCCCCCCCCCCCCCGTGGCGCCGCCACTGGTTAAATGTAACACCAATGTTGTGGTCCTGCTTGCGATTGAGAAAGGATCCAAATGAATACATAAAGTGTTACATTTACAACAATAAGGTTGCAGATTCAAACGTATTCGTGTTTTCTCTAACACAATAAGTGTCAGTTTTAATTTCAATTGATGTCATATTTACCAACCAGTTGGTTTATCCTTTTTACCTGAGATAGATAGGTTTAAAAATAGTCGACCTCTGTGAATCAACACAAGTTATCCATTGATTTCAAAACTATTATGTGTGAATTCTTTAAACATGTAGGTAAAACATCAAATTTAAAGTTATTCTCTCTGAATATTGGGCACACCATCCCTGTAACTTTTAACACCATACAGTTAACACCCATTACAGGACGATTAATACAATCCGTGTTTGGATCAGTATCTATCTTTGGGGAAAATGCTCTGCGAACTATGCGTCCACATGCTTTGTACCGGGTCTGCATTCCATTTGCACCTGGACTGAATTCCATTTGCACCTGGACTGAATTCCATCTGCACTGCATACCATTTGTTTAGGTTAGTGTTCCTGGATTGTTTTCTATTTGGTGATGGGTGTATTGTTTGATCCCTAAAGATGGCCGCTAGTCTGAAAGTTGGTGTCTCTCTCTCTCTTCTCTCTCTCTCTCTCTCTCTCTATCTATCTTTCCTCCCTCCCTCTACCCCATTGCTGCTACTGTTCATGAATCTTCAAATCCATAGGATCCGTACCATCATATGCATGAGTAGACCTTCTACGAGTAGGCCTACTGTGTTTCCATATTTAGGCTAGCAACAACAGATACATTATATTTAAACATTTTAACCATAATTTTGACCACATTATAAAGGTTATAGGTCTAAAAGCTTACGACATGATACTTGTTTGACGTATGTCACATCCTGCCTTACCGTGCGTTTATTCAATGAGTCAATTGCATGTCCTGGGGTGAAACACATCATCCCATAAATGTTTAATACTTGCAAATGAAATAACATTCTCTTCTTATATCTTGAAGAAGCTAATAATAAGCGTGTATTATTATTATTTAAAAATCTACATTTCTATTTCTGCCAATGTAAGCAAATACATTGACACATAGAGGCAACAGTATTTTTAAGAACATTACCAAGGTATAAATTTGGCGATTTTAGTACTTTTGTAGTCTAGTAGATATCATTATAAAATTCATTTCGCAATATACAGTATACTTCTTTTTGAAGTGCATTACTTTGGTATACTTAAATGACTTCAAATTCTTAATCTTTGTAAGGGCGATTCTGGGCTCCAAGATTATTTAAAAGAAAAGTATAAAAGGGAAGCATTTACCGGTCCACTATATAGCCAAAATTGTGATTAGCAAGTTTGAATACATATGCAAACTTCACATTAAAACAGCCTCGACCTTATTTCAGAGGTGAAATGTCACTCACAGGAGCTGCTTACCCTGGTTGACCATATATCCTGTTGCCTGAAGCAAAAAATGTTATGCTTTGGAATGTGGTTAGTGAGTTTCCAGGATTAGATTTTGAGATGCAACCGATGTCATAGATGTGGTTAAAGCCCTGCAGGACAGGTACTATTAAAATAAGGTGGTTTTGTGGTATAGTCATGTACATATTCAGCTCAAGAGGTTATACCAAACTAAATAGGTTGCTGTAAGGCTCAACAATCTTGGGTTTACTACTTTCTTGCATGATATCTAAAAGCTGCTTTAAGACGTCTGAATATGTATTTGTTATGTAATGTCCGTGATTGACGGGTAACTGATATGGTGTTCTCAAAGTGAAGTGGTACGTGTGAGGCCAATTTATCTTTACTTTACTTTCGCACTTCGCGTCATTTCAACTCGGCTAGTCCACTATCATCCGTACAGACTGTAGAGTTCCGATTCGTGGCTGAGCATGTTCGATGCACTCTACGTTTAGTGATTTATAAATAAAAAATCTGGACAACCATTTGTTGAACTCTTGTCTTGGTGAACCCTAGCTTATACCTTGCCGTGAGATCGTGGTTATTATTTCCTGTGAGATTTTAGAGTGGCTTTAATACCCACGAGAGGCACTTCTTAGTTTAAAAACATCCTCATTTAAAAGACAAAATCCATTAAATATTCTAAAGATAATAAATTTTCCTAATTGGCATGGTTGTGTTGTAAGAACACCTAATGGGTGCGTTTGGTTTTTTGTGGGACAAAGATTATTTTAAACAAAAGACTATAAAAACACAAATTTTGTGAAATTGCCTTTTCAATTGTTTTGGTTTTGAAATTATTGTTTTCACAGACATATACAATAGTTGTATTATTGTAACATATTAATAATTAATTTTATAAGTACTTAATGTTGAAATAACAAGGAAACAGCAAAAAATATTAGGGCACATTATAAAAATTAATTATTTACGAGCAATTAATATCAAAATAGAAATACAGTAGAGGGTTTTTTAATGGTTATTCCAACCATTTAATTAAGCAAAAAAACAAACACAAACGTAATTGCTTTAAAAAGCGACAAATGCAATTGAAAACTGAATTAAATATAGGTAAACAAAAGAATTGTGCATGAAAAAACCAAAATTTGACCCTGGCCCTGTTTTACCTCAATTACTAACTGTGACGGCAGTTGATGTTTCATAATCTGCATAGTTTTTCGGGACTTTCTGTGGCTTAAAATGGTAAAATTAGGTAGATGTGAAAGATTTCCAATCGGCTGAGTCCAAAATATTCTGCATCAACCACATTCAGACAAAGTAAATGGAACTGAAACATTACAATGATCAGCCGCGGAAAAATCTTTCATATTGACCCATTTACTTCACCAAAGAGTCCTTCATTTTTTTTTTCAGCATAGCAAGTCAACAATATGCAGATCGTGGAACATCAACTGCGTCCCACGTTGAGTTACCAGGTCAGGGTCAAATTTTTGTTTTTTTCATGCAGCATCAATTTTTTGTTTGATATCACTATGATATGCTCAGAATTGTCATTCTACCAAGCCATTAAGAGTTCTAAGGTTATTTTTTTTCTCCTTATTGTCGCATCTATGCGAGAAATCTATCTGAGTTTCAAGTACCGCGGTAAAATGAAAACACTTTCCAACTTGAAATTATCTTTAAAGTTAAAATGTTCAGTAGTCTCCGTTTGCATTCCTTACATAATGGGTCTTGAACACTTCTATGGTCTCACGAAGAAACAGGGCAAGGCGCCTTGCTAAATATCCCTTAAGCTAATTTATGAGAACATCCTAAAACTGTTAGTGACAAGCGGACCCTCATTAGACACGGACATTGTTGAAGGACTTACGAAAGGCCCTTGCTTGTTTTACGCCGGGGCCCCCTTCCTTCCTGCAAGGTTGCTGCATGGCTGTCAAAAGCAGGCAATCGCTAGTGTAGATTTCTCTTTCTGCCCACTCGTTTTCATTTGAGTTAAAATAATATCATTTTGTTAAACATTCTATAAACTTCTAGGATGTTTATTTAATATTTGAGTAACAATGAACAAAGAAAAATTTGGCAACAGCATGGATGAAAAGTTGCCTGAAAAGGCTTTTTGGCAAATTTTGAATAAGTTTTTGTCGTTATTGCTAGACCTGTTTGGCCTAGGCTAATAATTGTATTGAGTTGATGTAATTTGATAAAAGTTTAAACAGATAGATATGCCTCACCTACGACAGGTTACTACAAGGTCTATACGCGCGCGAGGTTGCTACCACTGTGTTTTTGTCAATATTTTTTTAATTTTTTAGTTTTTTGCTTTTTTTAATTTTGTTTAAATTAAAATGGATCATTTCAAATTTGTCCCATGAAGTACCCCCCGATGTGGCCTGTTTTACTAAACCTAAAGGTCTGATAAGACACTATACGTGTTCTTATCTTTGTAACTAGAGGACTTTACAGCATGATTTAACTCAATTTAAACAATTCAAAGTTACCCACTGTACAAATCTTATCCCTTTAATTCTAATTAGCACAATGGGGTTTTTCTGGATACTTAATGTTATTTCTCTTTATAGCATATTTCCTGAACATAAGTTTTTATTTAGTTATTTTCCAGTTTGCGGCTTATTGTGGCCTCTACCTATAACCTAAACAGGCACTTTTCTTTTACGAGGGTCACTTGGCCCAGACTGTCCTCCAGAAAAACCCCAAGCAATACCGGAGAATACAAAGAATCACCTGCCAGAAATACGCCATGTTCAGATTATTGAAAAGAACCAGTGCATGTATTGCGGAGAAACAAAGAGTCCCCTGCAAAATATTTGTATGTTCGGTGAATGAGTGAACCAGGTTTGGTGTATTGCAGAAATACAAAGAATCACCGTGTAGAAATATCTGAATGTTCAGGTGACCAGTTCGTGTATTGTATTCCTTCGCATTCTTAAGGAATAATAATAAAATAAGTATCTTAATAGCGCCGTTTAACAAAAGAATCAAAGCCACTGTACATCAGAAAATTAAGTAATGGCCTAAATCATGGCGCAATGACAAAAAGGGCCACTGCAATAAACACCAAACTAGTACAAAGACAACAAGACAACACTATGGGGTTTACCAAACAAGGAACACTCTGAAAAAAGAATAAAGGACAACATTAACGAAAAACAAATCTAATTTAAAAAACACAAAAACAAAACAGAGAAGCCTGCCTAATTCATACCTAAGAAACAGGAAAAAGATTGCTATTTGATTTTGTTTTGAAAACGGCAATGGATGGTTATTCCCTGCTGGCTCTTGGCAACCTTTCCACTCTTTTGGACAGCACAGAAAAGACTTAGACCCTAGAATTTGATTCTAACTGAGTTCACACAGAAGAGCTTGTCAGTGGAAGATCGTAGTCCCTCCCTGCCAGGAACATAGAAGTTAAGCAAGCGAGCAAGATAGGTGGAGCAATACCATGCACAACAGCTTAAAGCAATACAAGAAATTTGAAGAATACCGTTCAGGTTGGAGCCATGGAGCTGAGAGATAAGTTCTATAGCACTCTCAGAGCGAGAGGCAGAGAAAACCAGACGAGCTGCATGATTGTGAAGTTTCTGGAGCCTGCTTATTTCTCCCTGAGTGATACCATAGAGGACAGAATTACCATAGTCAAAGCGGGAGGTTTAAGAGAGCGACTGCGTGTGTCACCGTGTCCCTATCAATGTACTTACGAATACGACCAAAGATTACGCAAGGTGAAATTGGACAGATCTACACAGCCGTATATGGATTGGACATGTGACATTGTTTGATCACGCTGGAACACAAAACTTAATGTATTTCGGAGATACAAAAGAAGATCTTGAAATGTTCCGAGTGAACCAGTGTGTATTGTATAACCATGTATTTTATTCTTCGCATTCTTATGGAGCTTGGAGCACAATTTAAGTCACTTCGCCTTCTATTCACAAACTAAGTCCATTCACAGAATTTACCTATCTATGAAATTACCTATATGAACTGCACTATTATTGCGGACTTTAATTAGGGCATGTCTCTTTCAGTGAGAATATACGTGAAGAGCAGATGTACCCCGCTTTGATCCGTATTTTAGAGGCTTGATTGTTTTTTGTTACATAATAATTTTATTTAGTTTTATTCTTTTATATTTTGTCTAAACATCGTTGGTCTGACAAGTATTCTTAGTATTTGTGTATGCTTGGTACACATTTGTTCAATTTTGGCCACAAAAAGGCCTAATTGCCTTTATTTTTTTACAGTGGTAGAGGCTTTCGAAGTAATAACAGTTGTGTAACAGAGCTGCAAAAGGCAACCTCACGACGACCGTTGAGTTATACTTTGATTTCGTTATCGTCCAATGACAAGCATGCTAGATTTTCTTGTCGTGACGACAGAAAATACTCAATTATTACCCTTTTGGGCTTATTCAATGCGTCAATGTGATTTAATACATTGGTAGCATTCTAAATATGATTAAGGTGATTTCTATTTCTCAGAAAAAGGCGTATCATTCTTTTCCCTGTAAATGCCCTCGTGATGTTCCACACCACTCATTCCAAATCACAATTGCATTTTAGGGTCTTTAAAACTCCCTCTAAAGAGGACAGTTTTAAGGCAGTTAATCGATCAGCTGCATGGGTGAGGCATAGATGGCAAACGAAGGAGATCCTAGGGCCTGGTTGTGGCGAGATTGGCCAAATTAACAGCTGCGTTGGTGGTTTTGAAGATTTTTGGATAGTGTGCAAAGAATTATTTGGTTATCTGTTAAAATAGGGATTAGATCTTATACGTGGAGGTTTGACATAAAGATTTCTTTCAACACTTATGATGAAGTTCGATATAAGTCCTTCATAGGTCTTATGGAAAGTGTTGTTGCTGCATAATGCTAGAAGTAGGATTACGTGTTATGCTTCAGTTCCAAAGATCAACGTATTGTCAATGGTATATTGCTTATTGCCATAGATGTTTAATGCTGCTTTATAATTCTTTACAACTTATAAACAATGGGTGTATGGTTTATGTTTTTTTCATCTAAAATTGTTCGCTGCGGTAAATAGCCTTGTTTCTCTTCGGTTTTTTTTTGTATGTTGTTGCTTTTGATTTCGTGGTGTTGTTGCTGTTTTTGTTTGTTTGTTTGTTGTTTTTAATTGTGTTCAAAGGCCAAAATGAATCAAAAGACCAGAATGTCATTTTGAACGGGCTATACCGGGTGGCGGCTGTGTTAATTTAAAAACGGGGACTAAAATCACAGGTAAAACACAATGTTAAATCCCGAGTAGTATTTTCAACAGGTGCGAGTTACAGGGTCTTTTTTATAAAACGCATGTTTCATTGTATTGTAAAATTCTTTAAGAAAAAAAAAAAATGCATGATTTGGTGTAGGTGTTGTGTTTTTGTAAGTCTGTTGAATTATACACTTAGCAATTTGACCCCAATCATTAGTACAATATCAACCACTCAATTATTAGATAAATGGTCTTAACACTAAAACTTCTTGATGAAAGTACATAATGTTTGTAGTTGTTAGTTCGTGCCCGGAAGTCACATCCACTCCCTATCTCATTTAAGGGGATAGCTTCATTCAACACGGCTGTGAGCAGGGCCGTAGCCACGGGGGGGTGCGGGGGGGTGCGACGCACCCCCACAAAAATGACAGGTCGCTTTCGATTGTTTGAAGGTCGCTTTGCCAGGGTTAAGGTCCCGTGTTGTAATTTAATAAGTTTGTCTAAGGGGTGTGGTGCATGCGTATAAGCAGCTGTTTTTTAAGCATCGCAGTATACTGTTGTTTTATCAACACTGCGACGAAGTTATTTTTAGTTTTCCATGCCCACCCTCTTTCCCCCCCCCCCCCCCCCCCCCCCCCCCCCCCCCCCCCCCCCCCCCCCCCCCCCCCCCACCCCCCCACCCCCCACCCCCCCCGCCCCCCACGCTCTTCCAGAATTAGAGACGACGGTTTGAAAAAATTTTGGGGTCACGGCGAGCGCAGGAGACGAATTTTTTTGGGTACGCAAAGCGCCGCTTCTGGAAATCAGCACCCCCCGCATAAATTCTGGCTAAGGGCCTGGCTGTGAGATATGAGAAACCGCTTTGGAGAGTATCTCAGCGTTACGAACAATCAGCAATTACAATTTCTGCTTGAAAGTAAAGTAATGCGCATCTACTAAACTGGTTAATATATAAAATGGCTCCGTTTATAAGTTTTATTTTTTGTATTTTTGTTAGGATTTCTTTCATACTATACATTTATCAAAAGTGTGTATTGTTTGTGGCTAGGACAAATATACCACAGGGATTGGACACTCTACTATATCCCCCAGTGTTATTGTGTACAACTATTAGCGGACGCGAGCCTTGAAAAAATGTTGGGGGGGGGTGGGGGTGGGGGTTTTTTTTTTTTTTTAAATGAAATTGATAATTATACAACAAAACAACAACCAACTTTATTAATTTGAAAAAAGGGGATAAATATATAATATTTAAAATGATGGTTGTTGTTGAAATATTTTGTGGAGGGATTATTTCTCATCCAAAAAAAAAAAAAGAAAAATACTAAAAATAAAAAAAGTAAAAAAAATTATTAGTTTTTTCATTTTTTAAGGTAAAAATATTACAATCATATTTTTATGGTATCCCCTTGTGTTTATTGATATAAGGTTTTATACTTGCAAAAAGGGTTCAGCTAATACTCGTTGTGGTGACATGTGATAAAAAAGATGCTTTTTTAGGAAAAAAGGTGATTTTGGGGATAAAATTCTAGACGCTTTTAATATTTTTGTATTAAAACAGAAATCTATAATATAAATTGTCAGAGATTGATAGTATTGCATGATGATTAAAAATTTGTTTTGCCTAAGAAATTAATAATCTTGATATTCTTAAGTTTTTAGCTCAAAAACGTGATTTTTTTACCCAAAAAACACCCCTGCCACCAAAGTTTTTGACCACAACCATCATTTTTTAAAATTATTTATTGCTATCTTTTGAATAGAAGTGGTTGCGTTTTGTTGTACCGAGGGGAGGGGTTGTCGACAATTTTGCCGTCAACTCAAACAGCCTCCACTATATGTATCGGTACTTTATTAACCAAAATAAATCAGGAATCATTTTAATTAAGTGACACTCTTTTTTTTTTTAATATCGAAATGCGTTTTATTTATTGGTGCCTATATTTTTACCTTTGTTTCTCTTTTAATCCATTTTGTATTTTATTTTGATGCAAAATAATGGCTAACATGATTATGCAGAAATGCATGTTGGGAAATGTCCCCCAATTTAACTGCATTGAATAAGGTAAAGCTCTCTTTCATGATTGGATATTATGCACATTTCCTATTAAAAAAACATCTTATTAGTCATAGTATGTTTCAACTACAAAAGCTATGGCTCATGTAAATAAGTGTATCCGTAGTGTATAACACTTGATTTTTGATGCATTCTGCGTATTCAAATGTTTTAAATACTTTTAGTATATTGGTCTCAGGTGTTGGGAGTCCGTAACTAATTTGAATCAATATTTAAAAAGTTATGACCTAAAAAATGTTATTGAGGCTCCCTGTCATTGTTTAAAACAATATTTAGACATTTTAAATTATTATTTCAGTCATTTCCTCAGATTGGAAAACAAGAATTATTGAAGTGTGAATTTTGTACAACTTCTACGCAAAACCGGGAAAAATACATTAGTGCTAGTTCGACACAGTGACCTTACATTCTTAATCCACCTTCCACCTGGCATAAGCACATTCCTTTCTGATCAATAAGCAACGGTATGCAAATTCAAAGGCAACGCACTGGCAGTGTGCTAATGCTTTTGACACAGATTTTGAAAGCACACTGCCAGGCGTTGCTGCCTTTGAATTGCCATACCATTGCTGTTGATCAGAAAGTAATGTGCTTATGCCAGGTGGAAGGTGGATTAAGACTGTGATGTTTATATACCGACCAAGCACTTAGATTTTTCCCAGCTTTGCTTATAGACCTATTCAATATGACGTCAGCACCAGACATGTTGGTGGACAAGATGCATACATCCAGGACTACAATACATTAAGCGTCAATCGATAATGTTAGCGATTTGCACAGGGAATCATATGACAGGTGAATGCATTGTAGTACTAGAAGGATCTACTTTGTCCCCCACATGGCTGGCTAGAATACGGTCTATACAGATCAAGCACTTAGTAGATTTATTCCCAGCTCTGCTTATTAGAAACACTTCAGAATTGTTTTCTAATATTAGAAAAATGATTATCGTTCTGATTTCTATCCGTGTCACTACATGCATATGTGGAGGGTATGGTTTCATTTGGAGGGGATGTATTGATACCAAAAGCCGAAATTATCGTGGAGGGAACATTATTAAGTACAATTGTTCTGCAAATACAAGCTTCAAAATGTGATTATAAATAATTAAAATAAATTTAAGTTGTATAATTCCCCTTTGAGTTAATTCAGTAATGTAATGTTTGATTATCATCATGGTTGTCCTGTCCTGTACAGAAGATGCAAGAAATTGCAAGATTACGTGGACTAATATGCCTTTGCTTTTATGTATTTGGGTGTTTTGTCACTACATCCGCCTATCAATGACCGTGGTCTGACAATGTGTAACTAGGTTAAGACTTATTTTATAGTGGTAGGGTGTTCTGAAGTTTTCGAAATCATTTAGGTGTAAAATAAAAACCTAACACCATATACTTCTAGTCTGTTATTATATTCGTATCACTTCATGCATAATTGTTTTCATTGTGAAGGGAATGTGTAGGTACCGAAATTAAAAACAGCCGAAGATATAGTGGAGTAGCGATAGTGTATTTTTTTTTGTTACTGGCATATAAACGCTTCAGAATTTGATATATGAATTCAAAATTAATTCAAATTTCATGATCCCCTTTGAATTCATTCAGTGAACGTATTTTTATGATCATCATGGTTGTCATCACTAGTGCAGAATGTGCAAGAATTTGTTAAATTAAGATGGACGCATATGGCTTTGCCTGTATTACATTTTTGACGTTTTTGTCACCAAATCTGTATAATTCTATCTAACCGACGATCCATATCCATAGTCAAAATTCAAAGGCAACACACTGGCAGTGTGCTTTCGAAGTCTGTGCCAGAAGCATCCATGCCAGGTGGAACGTGGATTAAGACTGTGATGTCATCGTACTATACTACCACTGAAGTAGGTTTTACTGGTTTTGACTTGAAATTGCATAAAACTTTACACAAAATTGCTCGTATTTGATTATTCAGCCATTTCTGAAGATCAAACTATATACACTCCTAAATGCAGTGAACTGTAACTCTCTTAGAGTCCCGAAACAGAGCCCACTCCGATAAGTGGAATTTAAACCCCATCGATGAATATTTTTTGGTCATTTGCTATTGATAATTTAAAAATAAACTTTTATCAGTTTGTAAATTATAAAAACATTTCAAAAGGGGAAATTAATCATTGAAAAAAACAGACATCATAATTATGTAGGTTTATCGCACTGTAACCAATATTCTTCAAGTGGTAGATCACGGTTAAATTAAGTATAACTTGAAAAGGTATCACTTAAAAGTCAAAGATTGACAAATGACTCACCCCTCCCCCTTCACATCATGTTGCAGCTATTAGACCTAGACTATAGCGGGTGAGTTCTGCCAACAAATCCCTTAGAGGCATTTTATTCTTAGTCTAAACAAACACTGCTGTTACGCGTGCTTATATATAATTGTTTACTAAAAGATTACATTGTTATAACTGATGTCTTATTTTCATTTAAAGGTCCGATGATACCACGCAAGCGTTTTTGCACCTTAACACACGTCAAAAAAAACCCTCCCAATTAAGTGTGAAATTGCTAAACATTACTAATCAATATATATATATATATATATATATATATATATCTATATATATATATATATATATAGATATATATATATATATATTATATATATATATATATAGATATATATATATATATATTATATATATATATATAGATATATATATATATATATATATTATAGATATTATATAAACATTAACGACCTATTTATCAGCAGACTACCTTTGAATTAAGAGTTCTCAATCTAAATTAAGAGAGAGCGAATTAAAAATTCAAAGTTTAGAACCTTCTGGTAATGAAGTCGTTACTCTGTGTTTCAGCCTAACGGGATTGTCAGACGACTCGATATATATATATATAATATATATATATTATATATATATTATATATATATATATATCTATATATATATATATATATATATATATAATATAAATGTGTCGGTATACAGCTTGAAGTGCTCAATACCAAGCTGGTAGAGCTGTAAATATATTTATTTATGATATATATATAGATATATATATTATAGATATATATATATATATTATATATATATATATAATATATAATTTAGAGCATTCAAAGGTGTGTACGCAAAAATAGAAATGTATTTAGAAACTGTTTAATTTCTAAACACTTTTTCGATTGATAAAGAATTATAACGCTCTCTCGTTCGAGATATAGCAGTAAGCTTAATCTTAAAAGCGTAAATAACAAGGGAGGTAGCCGCATGCAAGGGCCGCTTTTTGCGATGCCGGGATTATTAAATGTAAGAAGAAAGTTTTTAATATATTGGTTACTTGTAACATTGCTGAATCTGGAAAATGTGATAGATAGGGGTGAACGCGTAGCCTGCTTCAAAGCCGGTATCAAATCACTGTGGCGTGACAAAAGTCTAATCATGCACCCTAAAACATTTTCAATAGATTTTGATACATTCAACAAAATGTCACGATCAGACCAAACTTCAACGTCTTCTTGAATGCATCAAAAAAACCTTCACGATTGCGTTTGTACCACAATCACTGGATTGTCTTTATTCATACCTGGTTTGATCGAACCCGAAGACTGTAATGGCGATGACGTCATCGTATCGGCACCCATCGGCGTTCCGACCATAGTGAATCCGGAATTCCCGTCGCCAGGTGTCACTGTAAGATCTTCACCGCCACCGAGAGTCATTGAATTCCCCTTTTGTTTTGCTTTCATTTTCTTTGGTTTTGTCTTTACGTTTTACTAATCCGGCTTTGGATGAGTTCATTCCGGGCATGGTGGCGGTGGCGCCCGGATGGTCCGGCGAACCTTCGGCTCCTTCCACCCCTCCAGCAGAGCTCTCCTTATTCCCCATGTTCGCTCCGAAGAATAAACCTGCACGTCTCCAAAGAGAAAACCCACGCGGAGATTTAGGCGAATCATAATCGGTAATTAGTAATTACCCAACTAATTATAGAGTACAAAAAACAACAACTTAGTACATAGTATGAATTATGAACATTCCACAATGTTAATGACGTCCAACCGGATTTAGAACGTGTTGGACAGATCTCAGGCAGCTGTTTTTACGGAGCAAGCATGTTGCCCAAAACTTTGTCCAATCTAGAAACAAAGTTTTCCCTTCAGCTCCTTGCAGTCCTTCTCCTGCAACTGTTCTTCTTGTCTGTTCTAACCTTTACCGCCTGCAACTTTTTAGAAGGCCCTTATCATACAAAGATATGCTTTATTTTTGGAACAGTTACTTATGATTGGCCTACTTCGCCAACCGTTCAGGGTGTATGCAAGTCAGGAAGTCTATGCTGTCAGAGTATACTTTGCTACACTCCGTGCTACGGTCTCTTTAGCCAATGAACTCTAAGAGTCTTAGGGATTGGTCATTTGGTGTTATGAAATAAGATTTCAAAAGGGTTTTTCTTTATCATATCCTTTACTTCTTTGGTTATTTTTTGACATGAAACACACGAATAAAGAAAAAGATTAAATAGGCCGACATATAATATACGACGAATAAGACGGACCAAGAGGTAGAGACAACACAAATAACAATACAGATAGACAGACAAATACATAGAGAGAGAGAGACAGACAGAAAAAACAGTGCGCGTGTATGTGCGTTGTTTGTGTGCTCACGCGAGTGTGTGCGTGCGTATGTGTTTGTGTGTATATCATGTAGATGATGATGTTGACGTGTGCGCGTGTTTGTGTGTGTGTGTGCGTTGTTTGTGTGCTCACGCGAGTGTGTGCGTGCGTATGTGTTTGTGTGTATATCATGTAGATGATGATGTTGACGTGTGCGCGTGTTTGTGTGTGTGGGGGGGGGGTGTAGGGATGGTGTGGGTTTTTTAGTCTTCTTCTTTTTATGCACTATTCCACGGTTATCTAAACGGCCAAATAGCGAGGCAAGAGTTAACGAACCCTCAGGATTTTTTAAATTGAATCCCGTTAGAGAGGGCTTTAATTTTAGCATAATGATAAGTATGTATTATGCAAACGGATTTGAAACGATATAATCATTTACATTATAAAGAGATTGTTGAGGTCCCCTTGTTTATTTAATATAAAATCAAATGAGGCTCCATAGTTCCAAACGTCAGCCATGTATAGGGGAAGTTCAGCTCCCTCTTCTGGGCAATCTTGTGTTTAAGTCTTAGAACACAGTGAGAGGAAGCAATCTATTTAGACAACACTATATTCCTTCCTGGATTAACTTGCCCATTGTCACTTTGAATGTAGACGGACTAGGCGTCAGACATTCTAAAAAAAAATAACATACACAACATTGTCAGATGTTAAAACAAATACATCCTGACAAAACGCTTATATACATACAAAAAATGCTGAATAAATTTGAGCTTTTACCCACTTTTTGCAACCATGAAAATAGAAGTGCAAGCAAATGAGCAAGAACAGGATATATTCTGAAATATGTCGAATTAGCGAATACTAGTACTCATTTCCCCACACATGAAGGGTGTGCATAAATGATGTGTACCAGAGATAACTTATATAAGTATTATACTCCTTGTTTAAATATAAAAGCGGCCACCCCGTTCCTTATGCGAGTGTCGAAGCGGATTGCGCTTCTCGATTGAACGCGGCAACAACACTCGTGCAGTAAAAGCTCAAAACAAAAAATTAACAAAAACAAAATTAGCACTAAATATGAAGATATTTTTACTTTTAATAATAGCTGTTTCTACTATGGTAGAAAACTAATCAAATTAAAATAACTAAGTTACATCTTTCCGAGTTTAAATTATATTGCTACAAGAGATTAGAAGGGGGAGAGTAGTGAGATTAACGAGAAAGGGGAAGAAAAGGAGGAGAAAGAGAAAGAGAGAGCGGAACCCTATCCAAACCCTAATCCCAACTAAAACATCCAGATATCTAAAGATATTAGACGTAGGTTGTACGTATCTTTTATAAATTTCCATCAACGACTTATGCTGTCAACCAAGGCCCTGGTTGTTTTCTAGGTACCATATTCGATATCGTTCTTAGAACACGTTTCCGAAATTTGAAACTTTTGCCCAAATAGCATTTCCTAACGAAATTATACGTAGTATAAAGAAAACAATCACGGAACTACACGAAGGATGAAATTTTCATTCAGGAATGAAATAAAAATTGTTGTTGAGCTTGCAATATATCTTGGGATTACTTTTGATACATATAAAATCGATATGGTTCTAATATGAATTAATCAACAGACCCATATTGCTACTTCAAATCGGACAAGATTTGTGTCGCCTAAAAACCAAAACATAAATCTTATCAAATTGGAATATGAAGATGTTCTTTGATCTTTGCGATGTGTGTATTATTATCATTTGTTTCACTATATCATTTACCATGGTTTATTAAATGATGTAGGCCTATTGACTTTTAGCCAGATCAGTATTCCATAAAGGCCTCTGTTTAATAATAAATATTTTAAGTTTCTGAAAAAAAGTTATTGAATATAAAATGCTAGCGCCTCAACCGGGGTGATGAATTTTATAGTTACTACGTATATTCTACCACATCATTTTCACAAAATATCAGTAGAAGTGGACGCAATATTCATCCTTGTTGGACACCACAAATCATATTTCCTTGAAAGTTGATTTGGATATAGGTCATGAGCTACATAATGGGTTTTTTTAGCTTTTCTTCTAATTACTTTTTTATTTATTTTTAATTTTGTATTAGTATTCCCTTAAACTTTTAACTTGGTTGGCGTCATTAGCCCTCTATTTCTGATTCAATAATGTATTCCACTCGCTATAAACCTATTCATTGTACTGTTGTAGGCTACAATAAGGTGGCAATTCCGCATGCCACAAACTTTAGCCGTTAAGAAGCTGAAATTAATTTCTGATGACCCAAGAAATATATAACCATAAAATTAAACAATCGTTTTAGGTTTAACTAAGGTCACGTCGGTGTGCTCTGTTGTCTCATACAACTTTACAGATTCATCCTGCACAATTACAGGGCTATCATTGAAATTGGATTGTGATACTATTTTGGCAATCCATGCCTTTCAATTACTAGTATTCTGTGTTCAGTATAGGACCGGAATGCCCTCTGATTATGTTTTCATCATTCTTCTCATTTCTTGTGGATTTTGCCATGAGATGACTCATTGACCTATTTTCTGTTTGATATTCATTGTATGTTATCAAAGGTGTGATTATGTGAGTTTTGAACAGACTATATAAGTAGTCTGGAAGTATGGAGGCGTTGACGCCCGTGACAAAACTTTCTCGAGTCAACGAGAAAGTTGTCATTGAAAGGAAACCGAAATTAACTTGACTTTTTTGGGGTCGGTACGTTTACCGTAGTCCACAGCAAGTAATACTCCTTAAAAACCTTTACTCTCCAGACGTACATACCACTGTAAAAGACGTGTCTTGACTGTCTAATTTGGCATTTAGACATTCCTTTGACAATAGAACGTGTCCTGAATAAAACATGGCCCAAGATACATGCTTAGATTTAGACAGCCCTTTCTAAGCTCCTGTGGGTCTGTCTATAAGCAAATTGAACTCCAAATCTGACGTGTCTCAAACTGACTTCTTACAAAAGTAGAAGCGTCTTTTCCTAAAACCCTGCCTTTTGCAGTCTCGGCTTCGGGCCGTAATTAGACGGGTCTTGCATACAAATTGCGAGCTTTTTGGGCCTTACCGGACGGGTACATCTCACACGGGCTACAATTACGTTCGCTCATGTTATGTGAGATTACGGCTAGCTCGTGTTTTCTACAGATAGTCCTATCTAAATGCGCGAGTGCCAGAGAGTGTCTCAAAAGACTTACTTCAGTCCGTGCTCAATTTGGCCAATGAGTGAAATGCCAATCTTTGACAAGAAGTGGAATTTACAACTTCTTTTTTAGCTCCGCACCCCCCCCTCTTGCACAATTAGATTTTATATGATTTATCATTTTGTAAATTATCGAGAGTAAGTTTGGCCAGAATTTCTCCTGGAAGATTGAAATTTTTCACGCTTTTGGAGAGAAAAGGAGTAGATCCTGTATTCACTCTTTTAAGTGGCATTCACCTTTAGAGTAAAATTGACCCCTCCTAAGTGTCAATTCACTCTTTTTACAGTAATTCCGCCCTTTTAGATTGAAATGTGGTGGATGACCTGCATCATGGATGTTTTGATCATAGGTTAAAGTGGAATCAGTCACAACTGAGTTCTTTATTGCTTGTTCTAGGCATCAATTTGAGTCCCGAAAACATCATACTCTTTTACTTGGGGACCAAGAAATATCTAATACTTACTCGATCCGTAACCTTGGTGTTACATTTTATAGCTCCATGACCATGTGCAATCACATCCTGCTTTGTCACGCTCCATCCACTGGATGTTTTGCACCATCCTCAATCGTATTCGTAACACCTTGATATGAGACTGTCATAATATTGTTTCGCACTCTTATTTGTCTAGATTAAATTATTTTAATTCATCATGTAATGGTATTGATAAGAACAGCTTCATCCGCCTTCAGTCGTCAAACAGATGTGGCGCGTCTGTATGTTTGAGACAACCTACGCGCGCTTATGCCTCTCCATTACTCCATTCCCTTCATTGGTTTCCTATTGCCCAGAGGATTGAATACAAAACTTCTCCTCATCACGTTTCAAGCTTTTCATCTGAATTCCCCTCAGTATCTTGCTTCTTATTTCAGTTATACAAGACACTACGAGCTCTGCTCCAGCTCAACCATCATTTCAATGCCTCGCTCGCAATAAACGGCCATGGTATTCGTGCGCTGTCCGTTGCAGGTCCTTATTTGGGAACGAATTGCCTGTGTCCACATCCGTGGGCTTGATCAATTTCATGCTTTTAAAAGTCATTTGAAGTCGTCATCTGTATCCTAAACTGTATTTTCCCCTTCCTAAGTCTTTCTCTACGCCTTGCCTACGTTAGTAAAAGGCGCTTTATAAATCTCATTTTTTATTATTAGTAGTATTATTCACTCTTTTTAGAGTAAAATTCACTCTTTGAGCTTTTTAGAGAGCAAGACATTATAGTCCACACACGATTTTGACAGTGTGCGTTACGGTCACTCTCTCTCTCTTCTATCCTCTCTCTCTCTCTCTCTCTCTCTCTCGCCTCCCCCCCTCTTCCCTCTCTGACTTTTCGTTTTGTTTGTTTGGTTGAACATTTGCTTCTATTGGTTTCTTTTGTATGTTTGTCATGCAGAAGAATACCTATTTTACCATCACTGTCTCTCAAAGACATCGAATTTTGAATAAAACACAAATTCCAAAGACACCAATTTTTGTGAAAAGTTTCTCTTTAAGAGTCCCAGATTTGTTTTCGAGTTCTAGCTGACCTTATCAGTAAACACTGCATCTCAGGAAAAGCAGTGGCGCCGCCCGAATGCGTTAAAACATAACAACTTATTTCAGGGACCTATCAATATGTACGGTGGTGTAGCGATTTTAGGGGGTAAAAGGTAAAATAAAACAGAGAAGGAAGGAGAAATAAAAAAAACATAAAGGGGAGAACGATTTTTTTTAGAAAGGAGGGAGAAACGTGATTTTTTTCAGCTAAAAGGAGGAGAAAATATTAGGGCGAAAACATATCCCCATCCTTACACCTTTTAACACGGCTCAGTTTGAACTCTAATATTAAAGGGGGGTGGGCCCGATTTACGGATATAAAGGTTTTAATCTGATAGATTGGCCTTCACTCTCTCTCCAAAATTCCCCATCTGTAAAGTTTCTGCACCGATTTTCAATCCGTTTTGGATGCGAGAGCTGAAAACGTGATTTTTTAAGCCCAATAGAGTACTGTGTAGAAATTACTATGGTCGAACCAAACTGGGTCACATTTTTGCTCCTAAACTTCCAACCAGCAGCCTTGGCTGTAAGATTTCACGGGTAAATGAGAAAAATAGTAGCTTCTTTCTGATACCAAAATGTTTGACCGGTCCGGTACATCTGGGCTTCTGGGGACGAGGCTATTAGCGATCGGGCCATGGACCTTAAATATCATGTCAGTTAATATCTGGTTTTATCCTTGTATTCTTTTCACTTTTTAATTTGCGTAACTTTGAAATGTTCCAGCCACTGAAGTATATAGCTCCAGGACTGCAGCTGCTCTTACTGATGTTCACAGCAGAAACGCCGGATTTGTTTTTAACCTGATAACCGACGTAACAACCCCCTTTCATGCAATATATATATATATATCATTTTATACCGGTAACCCGGCTTAGCACCAATGGCGCTATCTAAGGCTGTTACCACAATTCGAAATAACCCAGTTTCGTTTATGATTTCAATTTTCAAAGATTTTTTCGCACCTCGAAATTATCACTCTCAGAACGGTTGGATAACATTTAAACCAACATGTTAAGGGGTGAACAGCCTAAAGTTAATGTTGGGTAAAATGTTACCCATTTGTTGCTATAGATTATAAATAATAGATTATATAGATGATTGGTGTGATTTGTGTCAAGTCTACAAGGAGGGGCGAGAAAGCATTCAATATTTGGGTTGGTGATGACATCATTTGGGGTGCCATTGATTTTTCAGATAATAATAGAAAATTCCAGGTGACTGGTGTGAATCTATTCATGACACTGACTTATAATCAATAGTTCACAAATGATGTCACTGGTAGTGTATTCTTTTTTCTGGCCCTGTGTATTGCAATGGAATGTCCCAACAAAGATTTGGAGTAGGTTTATCATTTCATTTCCTGGGACCTTTAAGTTCACATGTCCGCAAAAGTGTCGGACCTTTAAGTTCACATGTCCGCAAAAGTGTCAATTTCCATAGTACAGTGTAGAATAGGGGGGAAATTTGTTTTTTCTTTCATCACCAAAAAAGTTTTGAAATCGATTTCTACACGGTTTTTGCTTTCTTTAATGGGATATGACTAGTTTTATACTCAGAGAGTTTTAGTTCTACATTTTTGAGTCAGTAATATTGGGAAATATCAATTTTCCACCCTATATCCAGTATTTTTATACTTTCCTCAACTTATGACGTCATAGTGACGTCATAATGAGAATGTTGGTACTTATTTGATACCAATGGAAAGAAGAAACTCTAAGCTATCCTGTGGTATCAAATTTATTGGAATCCGATGTTCAATAACGAAAATTATAGGGGGAAAAGAATCTTTAAAAAAATCTTCAAACTTGATTTTTTCGATTGTTAAAGCCCTATGCAAGAAAGTGTCATTTTTTATTGTCATCAAATTTAATAAATGACGTAATTTCAGGGAGAAGGTTAACTGCTGTGTGAAACTTTTTTTTTGTCCATTAAATGTGTAACATTTTCGTGTACATTTTACATTTTTTGTAACAGGTTAAGGAGCCTAACTTCTCTAGAAAAACTCACATTTGTCAGGGGGGTACTTTAGTACACTTCGTCTTTATACGACAAACAAATCAGATATAATAGAGGCTGATTCAAAAAGAGGTTTACTCTTTTTTTGTCGTGGTTTAGTAAAAACAAATCTAAAAAGAAATCTCTGTAAAGTAATATATCATTGCAAAGAGCCATTGCACATGCCAATCCAAGTTATACTCATTTGAATAAAATAGTCCATTTTGCCTGACTGTACACATCTGAGTGACTTGCATCAGTTTCTATTCACGCAAAATCAATAAAGCGTGAACAAGACAGATCCACTGGTTTGGAACTTTTATTGTCGAAATGGTTTTGGCTTTTATACTCATACTCAAGAACCATAAATCAAACATCTTTCTATTCACCAAGCAGCGTAATATATATTTTTTTCAGCAAGGCTTTTTCCTGGCTTCTATTTCGCAATGTAGTGTTGTTAAAACTGAAAAACATGCAATGAAGTGTTTCTTCTAAGAGGAAACAGTGCTAGGGACTCGCGAGATTCAAAATTCGATGTCAGTTAAAATTGTCAGCGTTGCTCTTGATTGACGGATTTTGAGTATGAGTATAAAAGAAAAAATTTCCTTTTGACAATGAAAGCTGCAAACCATGGAGGCTTTCTTGTTCACGCATTATTGATTTGATGTAAATAGAAACTGATGCAAGTTACCCAGATGTGTACAGTCAGAACAATGGATAATTTTATTCAAATTAGTATAACTCGGTTTTGGCACGAGCAAATTCAAAATTCTTTTTAATTTAGATATATAGAAACTGCTCTTTCGAATGACATTAGTTTACAAGGATTTCCTTACAGATTTTTACTATAAACTATAATAAAATGAGTAAAGTTCTGTTTGAATCAGCCTGTAATATAGGCAACACTTTCAACAAGCTTACTACATTATGCACTAAACATGCCGTTGATCCAAATCATTCAATACGTATAAACATTTTTTCATAAACTTTCTTCTCACTTTTACTCATGTCTTCGAAAAAGACGAAAATGCCGAATTTTGAAAGGAAGTGTACTTTCTATAAATCTTACTTTCTCGTTCCTAATTTACTTGTGTTGTAGCAGGCTGAGGCGCTCCACGACAGCACATTGATAACTTCGGTGCATGGATACGTCTTTCGTTAAAGCAATATAGAGCCAAATTTTGTTTTAAAAAGCGCCCCCAATTTTTAAGTTTATGAGATTTTTACAAAGTTGTGTTGGTATTTGACTAGTAATTGGCTAGTAAACTATATGATACCTGTAACGGTAAAGATTCCCCGATTTTAATTCACTTAAGGCCTCTTTTTGTAGACTCTAACCGGAGTAAACGTGCGTGTGTTCGTTTGTTTGCGTTTGTGTGTTTGTTTGTTTATTTGTGTGTGTGTGTGCATGTGTGTAAAATATTGGACAAAAGATATATTTTAGACAAACAAAACTATACACAAACAAAAGACACATCACGTGGCATTAAATATAATGCCGAGATATATATTCAAACTTACCAGTCTATATACTCTCAGATCGAAGGCAACGGAAGTACGTCACTACGACAGGCACAAATATACTAAAGAAACAATTTTCCCAACATTTTCCTATGGTTTACAAAACAATGAAACACTTATGGAGGTCAGGAATTGCGTAGAATCTGTAGCTTATAATATGAGTTTGGTGTCACTTTCTCCTTAAGACAACCTCCTCAGAATATACATTTCCTCTGTTGCATCAACAACTAGTACACAACACTCCTAAGGAAACGTGTTTACTTTATATTAACTGAATTCCTGACAAAATGCTCTCTCCCAAGAAAGGCAGAAGTAGTAATCACATTTTAAACTCCCAAATACGGTCCTCCAATGACGTCGTACTTTTAAACAGACGATTACATAACTGGTTGGTTTGCAACGACTTGTGATCCAGTGGTAGTTTGGTTATTCCAATTTCTTGTGGAGAAAAGATTGTTTTCTACTTTCCGTAATTCGTTCAGCGGCCCCCCCCTAATGTATACAGTAGGCCAAATACTTTGCTCTATTATGATCAAAGTGACCGCATTAGAAATTAAACTTAAGGCAAGCCAATGATTAATAATCCACTTCCACCTTCTTCAGCAAAGTTGGTAGGTGACTTTTAATCCTATATAGCAACTGTTTTAATCTACGCAGCCATATTTTCCCAGTATGAGATACTGAAAGCACTGACGGCTAAGTAGGCCTACACCCAACTCAACTTCCCAAGTGAATGTCTAGAGCATCTATACAAACGGACAGAAATAATTAAAATGGACTGTTCGTTTTTAAGTTTCACTTCCTTTTGTAGCCTTTCGCTAACCTCGTGATATGGCGAGTTTTCTATTTGTTAATACAAATATTGTTACACAACAACACCTTTCGATTAGACGTTAGCTATGAACGGAAAGAGCGCCCCTGAATCATACGTTATAAAATTACAGACAGCGCGGACTCCCAATAGCTCGATTATAAGGTCTCAGCTCAATTATGTCAATGTAACGGTATGGGCGGTGAATGACCCGTTGGTTTTTAGGTATGATATACAATACCCGAAAAAAACATGGGCTGTGATTGATAAAAAACATTTGCGTGCTGGCATTTTTTTTTCAAAACAATATGTGGTCCTGAATAAATTTGGTGCAATTTTGAGTTTTGAGTATTGAAAGTGTTTCTACATTTGGAACCACATGTTCCTGACCTTTGACCTCTGGGATTAATGGTGATACGACTCTTTTCTGAGGTGCATTGGAGGGGTAAGACTCGAATTTGGGAGGCAATTTACTCCAAATTGCCATTTTTTTGTTTTGTTTTTTTGTTTTTTTTTGTGCAAAGTTTCGTGGTGGAAGGGAGTAGCTGCAAAAGGTCTATCTTTGTTTATTTGGTGTTTAGATCTACTGTCCAAATGGCCTAAATGTGATGTGTTTATGATCTAACCGTGTCGGAGTTTTCAAAATGGAGAGAAGTTTAAATTCTAAACACCCTTTTTACAATGCAATGGAGAAGCTTAGTATGAATCTCAGTTTGCCGATAAATCGGCACTGCAAAATATATCACCCGTGCGTGACATGAAAAAATCAGATACACGTTTTGATTATTTTTTAAAGACTCGTCACTCACATACAAACATTCTCACACTGTTTATTATGTCAATTAAAGCCAATCCACCTTTTACCGGCCTCATTGACATAAGTGACATAATGTTGATAATTTACTCTACTAATCAGTTCAGAAATGAACGGATACATTTTCATAATTAATTTCCGTTTATAGGTTTCGATTAACTGGGATGTGCTACTGAAAAGACATCAATGTATACGTTTTAAAAAGTCTAATCATTATAGGATTTAGGCTTGACAGCTTCGTTTGATAATTCCGAAATATTTTATGTTTATTTTATAATGTCAAAATTAATTAGTTATAAAAAGGAAGGGGAAAGATTAGGGTCGGGTACGCGAGGGCGAAGACCGGATGTCGTCAATAAGTGGTATCTACACCGTAATGATTGCGACTTGGTAACAGTGTCTTGAATTTAGACGTGTCTTTTCATCAGTGGAAATCTAATAAATATAAGCAATTCTCTTGCCTACAGATACACTGTAAGACACTTCTCATGTGCTTTGCTGAATTTGTTAATAGTTTTTAACACATTTAGTACAGATGTTTCTTCGTGTAACTACACTGGTATCATCTGCCAGTTGAATATTTTCAACTCATTGACATATCCAATTCTATTACCTTATTTCTGTTGATCTTGCTTCACGCATGAATGTTTGCGGATACCATTTCCACAACCATGATAAATAAGAATGCTGATAATGGGCATCCCTAACGTATTCCATTTTTATATGAAATGATTTTGAAAGCTGACAATAAGGAAAAACATAACAGCTATAATGTTACAATACAAAGTTGAAACACATTTTCTAAATCGCTCCTTATATAAAACATTTTTACCAGACATTTTTCAAAGTAGTTTTTTTTCGAACGTGGTGAATGCTTTTCTAAAGCCGACAAATAAAATAGTATCATCTTGTTCATTTCTAGTGCACCTTTAATCTAACCCGTTTTTTTGTTCAGAATTTATAAATTTCTCAAAATATTTTGTAAATACAAACACAATACATAATTTGTTTTCATAGCTTGAGAGGAAGATTGGACGCCAATTATCAAGATTGTCATTTCTCCTTTTTATACAGCAGGCCACATGGTGTCCACAAAAAATGGTGCAAGGCAAAATCATCCTCGTTGGAGGCGAAAACAATAAGATAGTGACATGATATTTACATCATGTCATTAATAAAGTCTTGGCTCTTAATACTGTTTACAGTATCCGATTTGGTTGTTGCAATCCAGAGATATAGCTAATATTCCAAGAGAGGGTGAGATACCAATTGTGCCACTTTTCACAGAATGGGATAACTTAACGCAATCGAAGCATACATAGCTATGCATGTTGATAAGACACTTTAATGATTTTAAAGAATTCATCCATCACACAGTTATAATGCTTGATCTTTTCTTATTGCTTCAAATCGATGTTTCTTTTTCTGTGTAAACATTACAACATGATGTATCCCATTCTGTGAAAAGTGGCACAATTGGTGCCTCACCCTCTCTTGAATTATTAGCCATATTTCTGGATTGCAACAACCAAATCGGATGCTGTAAACGGTATTCAAAAGCCAAGACTTCATTTGTGATATGTTGTAAATATTACGTTATAGTATATTATTGTTTTCACTTCCAACGAGGGAGCTTTTGCCTTGCACCATTTTTTCTGGACACCCTGTAGATTTATCCGTGTTATTTGTAAACAACAGAGACTAACATGTGTTTGTATTAGTATAGCAGATAACATGAGTTCCCATGCATGATTTTTAGCACCTCTAAGACACCTCTTAAAGAATTCTGAAGTTATCCAAATCAAATATTGTCCCACGGGGTCCGTTTGGCGGCCATCTTGGATCTAATGAGTTCAGTCATATAAAGTGGTTCGATTTAGTTACAAAGTATCTCAAATGATTCGTCTCATCATGTGGAATCAGAAAATATATACTTTCGCATATATTTGTGATGTTCAGTTACAGAGATATGGATGAAAATTTGATAAAGGTCATTGAGCATTAAGCAAGAAGAAGGAGAAGAAGATTGGTCATTGTACAGGGAGCAAACTTTTCAAAATGCATGGATCTAGACAAAATTGGCGTTAAAGTTTAGATATGAGCATGAGCATCCCAGAAACGTATAGTTTGCACTCTCTAGGATGTTTAATTAGGTGGTAAAATTCGGAGTAAAGTTACCTCTTGTCATATTTGTATTGTTTTGTATGGGGATTAGGGACAACTCCTTTCTTTCCAAAAAATTAACCAAAACGGAAGATCATAAATCGTGGCAACTATACATTTCCAGATTTCTCATGTTCATACTTTTTGACACCAATTTTGTCAAGATTGAAGCATTTTTTGAAAATTTGATCCCCTGTACAATGACCAATAAAAAGTTAAATGACCTTTATCACATTTTCACCCATATCTCTGTAACTGAGCATCGCAGATGTGCCAAACCATATATTCTCCGATTCCTTATGATTAGACGAATCATTCATTTAAAATACTTTTCAACTGAATTGAACCACGTTGTACGATTAATGCCTCTTAATCTAAGATGTCTTGGAAGACATGTTTCCAAGACTACCAGCTTCCTCTAACCAGTCCCTTTATGACTTAAAGAGGCCTTTGATTCCTCAAGAGGAAAGGTTATGTTTTCTGTGATGCTGCTTATGGGATAACCGGAATCATATGAATGCCATAAGTGGCTATACCAACAACTCTAAAAGTGTCAGTAATGTTTTCGACGTAAACATTTCGGTCCTGGTTTAAGCTCCATTCCTTTTCAAATCATATTTAGACTTTCTACTGAAAGAAGGCCCCATCATATTGTGACTCTGGCATTGTAACACACCCTCGCCGCGCCAGACCGAATACCCAGCCAAATATTGATTGACTTAGATTTTTGCTGATGATATTGCTGCCCTGCTGAAATCCACTCTTCCGAGGCCACAGACACAGCTGACCAATGCTGCAGCGGCAGCATAATCTTGGGCCCCAGAATAAGCATGTCAAAGACAGAGTAATGACTGCAAATTGTCATCCTCATCCAAGACTTCAAGTCTATGGTGAATCCATCAACCATGTGACAGATTTTCAACATATCTTGGCTCCAAAAAGCATCTGCAGCAAGCACCTAAAAAGACGCCAACATTAGCAGGAGTGCCTTCTGGAAGCAAGAACGTCTGTGGAAAAGCCCCAATTATCCATCTCTGCAAAAGTCAGTTATTCACCCTAACCTTGTGACCCATCCTACTCTATGGCTGTGAATCTTGGGTGCTATCACAAGACATGAAAAGCCAAACAACGCATTTGCTACCTCATGCTATAGGATTATGCTGAACATAACCGGAAGACCGTGTCCTCAAACACCATGATCTTTATATTCATGACCAACACTGTAGCCTCTTATCCCCTTTGTAAGAAATCGCCAGCTGAGTTTCCTTGGTCACATCCTTCGTCTTTTTTTTCCTGCCAGAGGAAGAGCCCGCAAGAAATACGCTCTCTACATACCCCCTCATGGCAAAAGGAGACCTGACGTCCACGCACTCTTATTTTTTATTTAAAAGCCTCATCCAACGTGTGCTCGTGTACCATAAAGGCATGATACAAGCTTAGCAGATAGCCGCACTTCCAAAGATCGCTGTGGCATGGAGAAATCTTGTAATCGCCTGCCCAGGCTGCCGCCGAAGGATGATGATGAGAAATCTAAGATGACCACCAAACGGAAGGGAACAATATTTGATTTTTGGACCATCAAAATTCTTGAAGATACTGCGCGTGCTAATTTGGTTTAGCCCCCATGTTAGCCTGTAGTTTTAAAGGGCGCATGGGAACCCATACAATCTCTAGACTATAATACTTGTACTTATAGACCATCCTTCCAGGCTGAAAGCCTTGATAGCAGAACGCAGTGAAACACCCTTTTGTGACCTTCTGTATAAAAATTTGCCACACCTCAACATTTCACTGCACAGCATTCAAAGCATAATGATGAGCGCGAATTTTAAAAGCTCAAGCCCTGTAGTATGCACGCATTCCGTCGAGCAGTTCTTTTTTCGTTGCCTACGTTGAGGTCACATTGACGTCACCTGTCACTTCATCTAGACGATGTCACCTCCAGAGATATGTGAGGAGTTTTAGAAAGGAGGGTTGATGTGGTGCTTGTTGTTCATGAGTGAGGTGGAGAGGAAGAAGCTATAATAATATGGGATAGATAGTTGTGCCGGCGGGAAATGATGATGGAATAAGGGGTGTGGGAGTCTTGTGTGAAAGGAAGAAATTTGTTGAAAGGTGGTGGAGGTGAGACGAGTGATATAGTGATAAATTGTAATGTTTTTTGAGGAGATAGTGAGACTGATACGTGGTTTAATGCCCCGCAACGTGGTCGAACGGAGTGGGAGATGGGGAAAAAAAGCCTTTTTTTTATGATGAGAATGGCGAGTGAATGGGATGTGGCCAAAGTGTGGGCGAATTGGTCCTGTGTGGGTGAGTGATTTCAATGGGTATTGGGAAAAAGGGTCGATGTTCAAGTTGTGCTTGAAAGGGGTTTGGGTAGATAAACCTGCAGGTGGCAGCGCCAGACTCTTTTTCCTGGTGGGGGAAAACGGGGGGGGGGGCCAAGTTATTTTTTTTTTTTTGGGGGGGGGGTGGTTTGGGTGGTTAGCATGGGGGGGGGGGGTTGTTTGGGGGGGGGTGATGCAACGGTTCGTGGTTTTGTATGAGAATCTGTTATGATCCCCCTTTCCCCTTCTTCTGGTGTAGAATAATCAAAATTTTTGGAATTTTTACCCAATTTTGGCCCAAAAGCGCTGATTTCCCTCCCCCCCAAATGGTGATTTTTATCCCAAACGCTGCTTTTTTTGCCAAAAATCCGCCGTCATTTTTTCTTTTTTCGGGCCCAGGGGGCACACTGGGGGGGGGGGTGCAAGAAAAAAAATTTTTGGGGGAAAATGCCCCCCCTTTGCCCCCCCCCCGCCCCCCCCCCGTGCCGCCGCCACTGGCAACCTGGAAGGAATGAATGTTGGAATTTTGTGATGAAAGGGAGTGTGTGTACGAATAATCATGTTTAAAAGAGGAAAGTGGAACGTTGTAGCTCAGGGGGAAACTGAGACGATTCAAGCAGAAATGAACTCCACACAGTGGGAAATTGTCTTATGGAAAGGCACCTGGTATGGACAGTGGTCTCTGCAGAGGAACTAAAGCTGCTGGAGACCAAGGAGCGAACTGATACATAACTTTGTCAAAAATATGGGAAACAATTCTTTTTCTGATGACTGGGCAAAGGTAATCATAGTCCCAATCTACAAGAAAAGGATAGCTATGAGTGTGGTCATTATACAGGTTAAGCCTACTCAGCCACTCATTCAAATTACTTACCTTTGACACTCCAAATGCTGATCATGAAAATACCAGGGAGGTTCTGTCAGAATCTCAAGCCGGATTTATACCTGATGATCAATCACCTGTTTACTCTCTCCAGGCAAATCATAGAAACCATCTTGAGAAAAGCTTATTCTGCTGTTCACAATAGACTTGACAGGCCTTTGATTGCAGTGTGACCGGAGGACATGGAAAAGCTCTTGGATTCTTTGGGATTTCCCAACAAAATCATCATGCCTGAAATATAAGAAATCTACGACGTGCAGGGAGGGTGGATGGAGAGCTGACAAGAATGGTGTTTTACTGTTTTACCACCTTAGTAGGAGTACGGCAAGGATGCGTAATTTCAACACCCCAATTCTTTAACATCCTGTTGGAACTTGTCTTGGCATATGCCGACAATACTCGACATTGGCGTCCAACCTCCCGGCCAACTAGTTTAATAAACTAACGCTTTAATTGACGACTAGCACTTCTGCTGATGCGGAAAAAGACCTCCAACCTTGTCAACCGAATACACCAATTCAGCTCTGTCTTTGATCTAAAATCAACATAGGAAAACGGAGTCCAGGCCATCTCCAAAGAAAAAATGTTCACTTAACATCAGCATCAAATTATTCATAGTACAAGTGGAATAATTCACCTACCTAGGAGGAAAAGAACTGTCAAAATGGATCCTGCTCTGAGGATGTTTAAGACACGTATGGGGAAGCCCCTTGGAGCAGTGCAAACAATCAACTACACTAAAGATCTGGAATACGAAAACATCCAAAACAAACAAAAGAAGGCGCTTTAAACCAATACTTGTCGCGAACCCTGGACGCTCAAAAAGGACGAACATAGGTCAACGACTTTGAAATGATGATCTTAGGAGAATAATGGGAGTGTCAAACTGGGCAGAATCCTCACACCCAATTCGGCAAACTCTATAGAGTGGATCACACCATTCTCAGACGATTTTCAATTAAAAGACTCCGCTATTCGGCCACATGCAAAGAATGGCAAACACACGATTATAGCCCTTAACACTCAAATTCCTAGCCAGTGCCGCAGGAGGATACGCCAAAAAGATGGACTGAGTGCCTACTAGCCTACATGAAGAAAATCACATACATCATGGCTAACAACCAGCTGCATGCAAAGGACAAGAAAAAGGGATCATGAAAGCAGATGGCACCACTCAACCAGACGGAGTGAATGCCTTAGGTCAAGGTAGGTTCCGATTTTGGTTTAGTGGCAGGAGAAGAGGAACATTTCTGAGGCATGTTAGGCGATTCCGGGGAATTACAGCATCAGGGTTGGTGGGTTGTCTTGTGGCAGGACAAAACGAAGGTAACAAGGTTGATGAGTATGTAGCGCGCTGGATCTAAGGAAATAATAAAAGCTGAAAGAAGAAAGACACGAAAAGACTTTAAACAAGATTCGAGAGCTTGGGAACTGATGCGTTAGATTTTGTGGCCTGCTTAAAGAAGGAGGGCGCGGCGTATATACAGGCTAGGCATTCATGAAGTTTGTGGAAAAAGAAAGGAAGGTTTAAGGAAAGAACAGGAGAAGATACGGAGTGGTGGAATGAAGAGATGAAGGAGGCTATAGCTGATAAAGGAGCAATTATGAAATTAGTATAAATTGTACGGATAAAAATAGGGCGATGTATAAGAGGTTTTGAAGAAGAGAGCAAAGAAAGTGTTGGCGAGGGCAATGAAGGAGGAGGCTGAGTTGAGGGAGAATCCAAATAAGGTGTTTAGGCTATTAAAGGCAAAAGAAAAGAACGGAAAGATGTTGAAGAGCTTTGAAGGGGAAGCTGTATGATAGGAAGTGCAATGAAAGTGTGAATTTCATGAGAGAGATAAGGTAGTGTTTGGAACAGCCAGACGAGAAGAATCATGAATGAGGAGAATTGGTGGGATCAGAGGTAGAAGCTGATGGGTGCAAGAGCCAGTTGAGAGGGTTAATCGGGAAAAAGTGGTGAAGGTAATGGGAGATATATAATATAAACAGGGAAGGAGCTGGACACTCGGAAGCGATTATCCGAAGACGAATATGCGAGTGGAGAGATAGGGAATGAGTGTGAAGATTGATTGTGGTCAGAGATGGTTTAGATGGAAGAGGAATGTCCGAACGAGGGGCGGTGAGCGTTGTGGTTCCAATTTTTTTCAAGGTAAAGGGGTTGCATAACTTGTGGTGCATTAGGGTTGCGAATTTATTGGAGAAAAGGAACGATAGAAGCATTTTCCGTTTTGAGAGGTTGGTAAGAGGAAGATCGAGTTAAAGGACGAACTCTTGTGTGTTGTGGAGTTGGAGAAGCATTTGATAGAGTCACGAGCAAGTGCTGGAGTGGGCGATAAGGAAGAGAGTATACCAAGGCCTTAATTGCATGTTAATCCAGTGGAGATTAATTATAGTCCGCCGTAACTCATAGTCCCTGCTACACGCTAAAGATCGACACTCGATTCTGTTGACTTTTCACGTAACGTTAGTTTCACGCTTTTCTCCGTTGTCGTCTATGGAGCCCAGACTGTTACAAGCCTTGATCAAGGCTGTCCTGCTAATAACCGACAAACTTGTTATTTGTCACACTATACTGCATAATACAGGGTCTGAAATCATTGCTTTAGTATTTTTAGGGCTACCCTCTCTAGAGAAAGATTTTAGGCCCATGGTATCAAAGGAAAAATTGTTCATTTTGATTACATACTTCGCAGAAGTAAAGCATTTTTTCCCACTATAAATAATAATAAATATTATAATTACATTTATTGGTTGTGGCAATTGTGAAGGTTTGCACATTTTCATGAAAATGAATACAATGCCCTCTCATTTCTTTTCTGAATACAGTGATCAAGTGGACATACCACCTATTCTTACATTGACTCATGGAGGTAGGAGAGAAGGATAAAGCTCTTCCCTAATTGCTTACCACCGGCAACGCCGATTATCCCAATTATATCACTTGGCACCTCATTGTAAAAGCATAGACCAAACAAGTCCACTGCTCGGCAGGGAGTACTCTTTCATGTTCCTGAATCATCGCCGACCAGAATCGGGGCAAAAGCTCCGTTGACAAGATACGACCTGTGCGCAGAAAGGTTATCCCGATCGCAGTGGTTTGTTTTACATGTGGAGACGAAAACAAGAGATTGAGTCGTTTACAGCCGAAATTCTGATTATTTCAGTCCAAAAAAATCGGAAGATATCATGCGGGGCGTCCCCATACCAATTTTAATGGGGGGGGGGTGTTGAGATCTGTGTTGCCGACAAATCATGGGCCTGATTCAAGAAGAAAAAAGAATAAGAATTATCAATTTTTTCGGCTCGCGCTTTCTTTCGCTCCGCAGGTAGACCCAAATTTTTTTTCACTAGGTTCGAAATTTTGAAGACCGGGGGGGGGGGGGGGGAGTCCATCGCAACAACCAGACAATTATTCATTCTATTTCTCCACATGCAACAAAACAAACACAACAGCAGGTGGGGGATGTCCAAAACCGCCGACAATCCGCCCCTCAATCAGTTGCGCCGACATTAGCCCCCATATCGCCTACGAAGTCAACATTTGCCGACCCAATTTTGCAAATGGGGGGTGTCCCACCCCCACAACCCCCCCCCCCCCCCCCCCTCTGGGGACGGCCCTGATAGCATGTTCCTAAGATTAGTTACATTGATTCTAGTTTTGAAAAACTCGGATGTTTTGTAACGCCGTATTTCTTAAAGTATGATTATTTGGAGACAAATCTAACTTGAATTGGGCAGAAAAATGCCTTATCTCACAATTACACCAAACGTGACAGTGCTCGAAGTTGCCCGTTTTTCCATTCCCCCGTTTTCTCAATTTTGTCCGGAAAAAAAAAAAGGTTGGTCATATTCACCACAGCATTGTAACGTTAGTTAAGCAGATGATGGTAAAAATGTTGCATTTTGTTAAAAAGAACAAATTGGCAGAAAGAGGTAGAGATTAAATTTGGAAAACATTGGAATATGAGCCACCTGCACAGGTCCAATTCAATGTTCCCTAGAGTTTCACAAAAAGGTCAAATGAGTAAAAATACTTAAAACAGCACGAATAGGTTTGTATAACCTCTAAACATCATAAACATTTTCATGGATCTATTTGTGACATACATTTCGACTTAATCATAGAGGGTTCTCTTCATTTAAAGGGACACGAGGAGATTTTTCCTTCTGAGGAATCCAAAATTTGTATACATTTGCACTTTGTTGTAGAATACGAACCGAGGACCTTTCGTAGGTTTATTGAACAAAAAGAAAACAAAAAAGGTAATTTGGAACTTGCCTGCTGTCACCGCTCGGCCCCATAAACAAGCATAATCGGATATCTGTCATGCACGACAGAAAATACAAAAGCATATTAAGTTATTACTGAAAGATGGCTTATTACACGGCTTCTTTCCCCTCCAGGTTTGATTTTAATAATATATTGGTAAAATTGTTTAAATACTGGAGGTCATATTTTTGCTGCAATGTCCTCTATCTCTTAAAGCTTAATACATTAACATAGCCATGAACAGTTATGAAGAGATACAGGGACACAGCTCACTGGGGATCCATTCGGTGAATTTGTTTTGAAAATGCTACAAGTCAGATCACAATTTTTAAATCACCAACGCCACACAATAGAACAATCGGATTTATATATTTTATACTTTTACCCGTGACGGTCAACATTTAAAGGGAAAATCAATCTTGCTTGTTCGGGGGGCATGAATACATAGTTTGTGGGTCTTGAAGGGGGTAGCAGGTCAAAATGGCCAGGTAGAACACCCCACAGCGGTATGCATTTAAGGAATCTTGGTTTTTATGTGGAGGCAGAAGCACTCAGTTGATTACAATGTGGCCATAGAGGTAGGACAGAAAGAGAAGTTCTATTACAGAAGCAATAATAGCACATTTTTTTTTGAAGAGCGCCCGCCCCCCCCCATTTTTAACGAATTTTGCGATTTTCATAGTTGCAATTGGTAACTGGGCTTTACACCTGTGAATGGTCAGCTCAAAATGTCTATGGTGTCACAAACGAAGGCATTTTGTAATTCGAATAATTAGTATCGGAGGATCTCCAAAGTAATATTCAACGGGCAACGCTGCTGGGAACAGCCTTCCACCAATTGAATAGCCATAGCCGGGAAACAGCGCGAATGTTAGTTCTACGCTTCATCCATTATTTGTTTTTAAATTTATATTTGGTTCAGGCAAGTCAAGTTAAATGTTATTTTTTCAAGGTGGCATATTTCAATCATGGAACGGGGGGGAACATAAACGTAGCATTCTATTCTACTCTGCCGTTAAGTCCATCTGGGATCCCAATTTCTAATGACAAAATCGCTTATTTTATTATAATACGCATTTTTTAGCAGTCTCGGTTCGCAGGTATGGTTCCCTAGAACAATTACCAACGTAACTCTGGCCAAAATATCAATTTTGAAAATTGCGGGCGCTCTTCAAAAAATGTGTTTATTATTGCTCGATAACCCCCCCAAACCACCATTTTTGTGCGTACCACTGTTCGGAAAAAAAAAAACCCGTCCTTAAATGATTGAGGTTTGACTTTTATAGGGTGCTTTTGCTCCCCACCAAAAAAAAATATGCCAAGTAAGTTAATATGCGAATCCCCCTTCTTCATCCCGACAGTACCCTCTGTGAAATGTTGCGCCGCCCTCAGCCCCTTGCCCACCAAGATGTGTTGAAACCAAAATGGCAAAAATACATTGCAATTGATATAGGGCCAGGCCCTAGCCTAGGCCTACTCAGTGAATATGCTCCATTTAAACAGACTTTATTCATCTGTTAATTTCCCTAAAAACATGAATCCTATAAAATCGATTTGATTCCATTGCAAATACCAACGTACTACGAGAGCAATGTTAATGCGCTGTAATCATTGCATCAACATTGCATCGATAAACATTACAATGCTGTGGTAAATATTGCAATGGGACATCCATTTAAACAATCGCCAAGGGTCTCATATTCCCTAAAATGTGGCCATCCCGTCGGGACAGAATTGAAAAACGGGCAACTTCGGGCACGTCAAGTTTGGTGTCATTGTTTAGATGAAAAAGGCATTTTTCTCCAAATTCAAGTTAGATTTCGTCTCCAAATATCATACTTTATACGAAATACGGCGTTACCAAACATTCAAGTTTTTTAAAACTGAAAAGTAAGTAAAAACTAGAATCATGTAACTCCACCTTATCCTTAGGAGCATGCTATCTCCTACTTTTTAATAAATTACCTCAAGTGATCTCAAATGACCCAATGACCGTGTTTTATCTTGAAGATGAGTGACGGTGACGTGGTTCCATGTCTAAAAATATCATAATCAGTATTTAATTGCAAACATTAGCCAAGTTCATGCTTTTATAAAGAATGCACAATTCTTACAATATCTGTCGCTATCTGCTTAACTATGTACAGCGATGCAATGGTTGATGCACATGCCTTCAGCATCAATATTGATCTCGTGTTGTATTGTTTTACGACCTGTTTTAAGAGTGCGGCGATGATCTCGGTCAAGGGAATTTGACGAGCTTTCTCCTTCTCTCTACCTCATGCATTGACTCACGCAAATAATGGCGTTATTGATAGTAAATCCAGTGTATTCAGCGGACAATGTACTTCAGATTCCCCCTTTGTTTATTTTGGACCTGCAGAGCCATTTGTTACTCTGTCCATGCAGTTTAATAGATGTCAGGCGTTATAGCCTCGTTATCCTTCCCGCCCAGTTTTAGGGGTAGACGTTTCACATAGAATTCTCAATCACGCAATGAGGTATTGGCATGATTCCGTCCATGCTCTGTATGATTTGTTCAGTAGCGCAGGAGGAATCAATGTCAATACCTCATTTTGTATACTTGGGACTTCTATATAAAACTTCTACCCCAGTTGGTTTGAGCTGGCCTCGTTCCCGATTAAAATAAACTTTGAAGGCTTCTAACAGTGAGTCAATAATTTTGACTGTATATTTCATCATTATATTGAAACAAGAAACTTTAATGTGAACAAAACTCATGGTGGATATGTTGCCTGGTAAGCTGTTGACCTAACATCTTTGTGCAGACACCCAGATCCATAACTTATTGGCCCGGGACCTCATTTCTTAAATGTATTCAATTTAAACCACCCATGCATTTGAAAAATAACAAAAGAAGGTGTTCGTGCGTACCTATTCTAACATCACGGTAAATTGACTTAGAATGGGGTTACCGGCACGTTACGACGTTAGGTTCTTTTTCCCCCTGCCAAAAGATGTTTTAGGTCATAATCTGCGCAAACACTTTCCTTTCATGATTGTTTTTCGTTCATCGTTGTTTCCTTTTCCGGAAAAATGATGAAATAATACGGTCCAAAGTTAATTGAAACGCACAGTAGAAGCCTAAGGTTTTTTTATTCGTGAAAGAGGACAAGTAATTTGGGCTTTGCGTCCATGAAAAAAATAGCTCAATCTTAATCGGTGATGAGCACCTGAATTTTTCACCTGTATGGGTAATTAACAACGCTCTGTCTTCCAGATCAAAAGTAATTTGAAGTGCTTTATCCTCTGCATACCGAGCGGATTTACCGGATATCAACAGTGCTATTATTTGCTCGAGTAATGCAGCATGATGTTACATCTACTGTCCCTTGATATTGATGAAAAGAAATTGTGATGACATTTATATTCATTTTCAACAAATGTGCAACTTTTGCACTCGACATTCCCCAGAGTCTTGAAAATGGAAAGGTATAATTAGACAAATACCAACAATAGTCACGCAGAATCAGTTACTCTCTACTTCTTCGCCGATAGCTAAATACAAATGTCCTTATTCAAGCAGCTTCCCTTTTGATCCCCTGGAGTAATTATATAAACAAATAAAAACAAAACAAATTGGTACACTGCCTGGTTGTCTGTTGTCCACTGGATCCAGGTTCCTACTAGTCTAGGTATAAAACCACAAACACATGTTGTGGTCACACTGTTAAAAATCTCCGTAAATTAAGAAAACAGATTTTCCGTAAATTTACGGAAAATCTGTTTGAGAAAACAATAACAATAAAAAACATAAAAAATGTTAATTTACGGAAATATTTCAAAAATTTCTGGCAGCAATATTTCCGGACTTTTTTTTGGTTCCGTAATTTTAAATTACGTAAAAATTCTGTTAAAATACACATTTTTTTCCGTAATATGAGACAAATTTCTGTAAAATTACTGTCAAAGTTCCGTTAATTGACAGAAATTTCTGTAAATTTACCCTAAAAATGTCTGGAAATACTGCTGCCAGAAATTTCCGGAAATTTTTTTAACAGTGCAGGTGCAGTGGTTGTGCTACTCAGAGCGACAGCCTTGATCAAATTGCTTTGTGGTTTTAATCTTTCCTGTACAAAACTCCTATAACATTTTTTGGAAAATGCAGAAAAAGTCCGACAGACTGTACAAGGCGCTCTGCCTGAGTTGAGCTTATTGAACTCGCTAGATGGAAGCATGGAACATAGGCCAGATGAAATTGGAGACATCAAATTAGGTGTTTAATAGAGTGAATTCTTGCCATTTTTTTAGTTTTAGGGAAGAGAATATTATATCAGATGTGTGAATCAATGAAGTTGGTAGAGCGCCTTGAACAAGGCTATCCAGACTGTGGCTCCCGGAGGACTATAATTACTTTCACACCGATCGTGTTTTTCTCCCTCAATGGTGAGATCGGTGGTAATAAGCAATGAGCTGACATCATCTTTACTTCTATACTTAATCATGGGCCTACATGTACTTTAGAATAAAATAATTAGAGGCTTGTAAAATCACACTCCTTTAAGTTGTGTAAAAGTTTTCTTGAAAAGTGGTTTTGTCTCAAATCTCACGGCGAGCGTTTTAGTGTTTGTTTTGTCAGAATTTCAAACTTCATTTTAAAAAAAATGTGGTAAAAATCTCAAAAAATGCCCCACCGCTCATTTGCAGATACTTCACTGCTTTGCGTAAGTGGAGACTATTGATGGTAAGTACAACGCCTCCTTTACCCCCACCCTCCCGAAAAAACAAACAAACAAACAAACATACTCGCGATCTTTGAGACAATTTTTTTTTTGCCTAAGACGGAGCTAAACTGCTATTCGAATGGGCATAATATTAAATAACATGACAACAACACAGTCACTAAAACTCAGTTAATGTTTTAGTAAATAAGTCATGATTTTGGTAAAAATTTATTCAAAATCTTGTGTACAATAACAAAATCAACATAGTACATTTGAAAAAAAAAATGCACAATACTCCATTCATTGGTCAAAGATTTTAGAAATAACTTGTACAATCATACGAAGTATCTCGTACACCAAAATACAACGGGAAAATCACAAATATATAAATAAAATAACAAAATGGTAGTATACAAATTAAATAACATGATCATATCTGCATATGCACGGTTATCTGTAATTGAGTTTTAATGCACAATATTCAGTGATATTATATTAGCCTGGCAAAATCGGTATTCTTAACTCTGAACAGGCGGTAGCGGCCAAGAAATCCCAAATTTAGACGTTGTCATTGGTTTAACACGCAAAGACGAGATCTTCACGAGAAATTGATTTCTTATATCAGGGATGTACGAGGGCCTGGAGAATAAAACCTGAACGGTCTGGAAAAAGTGTGCGAATTTGAGTTAAAAGCCTCCAAAACGGGGTGAATATAAATACAATTGTGCAAATTTGGAGTAACCAAAGGCCTGAATTCAGGCTATTTATTACCTGAAAACATACATCCCTGTAATATGTTATCAAGCAATATTTTCTAATATCAAAACCAACAGAGTTGGAGAATCAGCTCCACTGTAAGGGTTATTTTTTAATGTTTATGTATAAATAACAATGAGAGTGAGGTCGTATATAGGCCAAGGGGACAACCATCACCTGCCCACACCAAAGCACACACAATGGGTAAAAATACTATACAGCCCAAGTTTTGCACTCCATATTTCCCGATTGGTGATTTTCACAGCAAAACTGACAAAACCGAAGACAGGAAAAAGTCAGTTATCCAGAAAGAAATCAAATACTTCTGGGAATCTTCAAACTAATGATAGCAAAACACTGTCCACTGACTCAGAGCAGGTGCTTAAACAGCATAAAATTAGGATACAGCTCGCTCAAATCACAAACTGCTCATCCAAAACTTGCGACAGTTCTGCTCATAAGATATCCTATATTTGAGACTTTAAACTGAATTTGAGACCCCATACAAGATTTTCAAATACAGGTTAAATTTGATTTCTTTATCAAAGTTCCCAAGGCCCTTTTAATTAGGATAGTTACTTAACTTACTTGACCAATAGGCCTATACCACCTCTCTGTGTGTTTTTTATTCAAATCTCTACTGCATAGGTTATTTGTTCTCAAAATATTGGGCGTTCCCAAAGAAACCCAGTGGAATGTGCGGGGGGGGGGGGGGGGGTGGGGGTTTTTTTTTTTTTTTTTTTTGGGGGGGGGGGCTTTGGGATTTCTGTCCTAACTATTTTCGGTCTGAACTAGGTTTCTAGAGACGCCCTTGTGACTTGACCATTTCATTTGCTTCTGGGGCACCCCGTTTAAAAAAAAAATAAGGATCTCCACAAAGTTTCTCCATAGAGTTGGGGAACCGGAGTCAACTCAAAGGTAAAGAGTTGTTTCTTTTGAGTAAGAATCACAGTATTTTGTAATAAACATTATTCCTTGTTAATGCTGATGGGCAGCGAAAGACCAACAATTTCAACATGTAATACTATATGCTATCAAGCAATATTTTCTTTTTTTGAAACTGTTAGGAGTCAACTCTAATGCAAGAGTTGTTTCTTTAATTTTGAGTGAGGAGGACGAGGTGGAGGTATTTACTTTGATGACACATCAACACTATCATGTCATTTAATGTCATGGAGATACTTTTTATTTAAATTCACTTTATGATCATATACACATTAGGGATGAAAGCTCAGTTTTAGAAGCAGGAGGAAACCGGAGTACCTGGAGAAAACCTGTGAGGCTGAGTATGGAGTGGAAACCAAATGCACATGAAATCACAGGCCCGACCGAGAGTCAAACCTGGCACCACAGTGGTGCAAAGTGAGGGAAGACTTGTGACTAAATTTTGATGTCGCCATTGGTTCAACAGGTAATCATGAAACCTTGACAGAAAACTCCAAAGCACATAATATTATATGCAGTATTTTCTCATTTTAAATTGTTGGGAGTTGGGAGTCAACTCCAAATGTAAGAGTTGTATTTTTAATTTTGTTTTATATTGGTAAATAATGTGCACTGAAGGAAGCTACAGGACCAGATCAAATCACCAAATTGGTGTGATAGTTTTAGGCTAGAGTAATTGAATATTTACTCACTACTAATTGCATGCAATGAATTTAATTTTGTGTTTTTCTGCTAGAAAAGGATTAAAGGATGACATAATTAAAAGTCACCAACTGAAAAAGGTGTGGAAAAAAACAGAGTGGGGATGGTTTAGTACAGGTGTTTTTTTTTTTTTTTTTTTTTCAGTTTTAGAAGCAGGAGGAAACCGGAGTACCTGGAGAAAACCTGTGAGGCTGAGTATGGACTGGAAACCAAATGCACATGAAATCACAGGCCCGACCGAGAGTCAAACCTGGCACCACAGTGGTGCAAAGTGAGGGAAGACTCACTGCACTAACCCGCCGACCCCCCCTTAATTTTGAGTAAGAATCGTAGTATTATATGTAATACATACTACTCCTGGTTAATGCTGATTGGTAGCGAAAAAACAACAGCAACCAAGAAAACCTAAATTTTGATGTCGCCATTGATTCAACAGGTGATCATGAAACCTTGACAGAAAACTCCAAAGCACATAATATTATATGCAGTATTTTCTCATTTTAAATTGTTGGGAGTTGGGAGTCAACTCCAAATGTAAGAGTTGTATTTTAATTTGGTTTTATATTGGTAAATAATGTGCACTGAAGGAAGCTACAGGACCAGATCAAATCACCAAATTGGTGTGATAGTTTTAGGCTAGAGTAATTGAATATTTACTCACTACTAATTGCATGCAATTAATTTAATTTTGTGTTTTTCTGCTAGAAAAGGATTAAAGGATGACATAATTAAAAGTCACCAACTGAAAAAGGTGTGGAACATGCAAAAACAGAGTGGGGAGGGTTTAGTACAGGTGTCAAAAATGAATGTGTTCTATTGAGTTTATTTGTTAACCAATATGTGTGTGTCAGGTTATGCTCATTAAAGGGGGATGACCCAATTTAAGTCTATAAATGTTTCATCTTGATAGAATGGCCTTTACCCCAGAACCCCATCTGTAAAGACTTGTCCCGATATTTCAACCCATTTTGAAGTGAGCTGAAAACTTGATTTTGTATTCCCCATATAGTAGTGTATAAAATAAATACTGGTCGACCAAAATGGAGCATATTTTTGCTCATAACATCCGAACCAAACATTTTTTAGCCGTAAGATTTCACAGAGTAAATGAGAAAAACAATAGCTTTCTTCTGACACCAAAACTTTGACCACTTCCGGTAAGATCTGGGGTCCCTGGGGATGAGGCTATTAGCGATCGGACCATAGAACTTTAAAATAATGTATAGTTTGCATTATCTGGTTTAATAGCTATAAGCTATTCAATGTCATCCTGGGGCAACATTTTTGAGTGCTCTGATTTTGTCCAAATAAGTAGCAATTTTTTTCATTTAAGACACTTTCTCTTAATCCCTTTGTGACACTTCTTTGTGTATTTTTCAAAACTAAAAATGCCCACCCCCTATAAACTGTGTAGGCCTTCAACATGCTTTGCTCCAGAAATATACAAAGGAAAGTATAAATTTGCATGAAATGTATGCTGAGGGCTAATTTCAAGTAAGACCAACAATTTGACACCATTTTCATAGGAATCGGTTCATTCTTATCTTTCAGCCTCAGGATGACCTTAAACAGTTATCCCCTAATAGCTATTGAATTATTAACGGTAGATAATGCAAACTATACATAATTTTAATCCTTGGAACCTGGTAAACATGTTGGTGTACCAAATCAGACAAATTTGATCACTTTGAAATTTTGATCACAAAGGCTGGTAATCTGAAAGGGAGTAACTTCAGACCTGGGTTTAAGCCAGGGTTAGTCCTACATGAGTGGACCTTTTTTACTTTCAAAATACTGTGAAAGTTAGAGGTAACGGGTGAGAAAATTCTTCAAAGATGGGCCGGAATGGACCATCCACGAGAAATTTTCTCTCCTGTCACAGTACATTTTTAGAGTACGTTGGAAGGGGAAAAGGTCCACTCATGTAGGACTAACACTCGTTTAAACTCGGGTCTAAAGTTAGACTCCCTTTCAGAATACCAGCCAATGAAATTTTGACCCCTGTTTCTCCCCCCCCCCTTTACATGTTCCACCCTTTCTACCAATGATGACTTTTGATGTGTTATTTCAGCAATGTAAATGTATTTATGTTCTCCTATTAGGAGTCAAATTTTATGGAAAAATTCCTTCAGAAATTATAAAAATTGGTTTTGGACTGCCATTTTGATTCGGTACAACCGTTTTTCATTTTTTTTCCTGTTATGTGGTCGTGTTGATGTACCCCATCAACGACCACAGTTTTGATAAAAACATCCAATGTCAAAGTGGTCTTCAGAAGGAGTGCACAAGACCTTATACACTTAAGTGTTAAAGATTGTCCAATTCCAAGTCCCCTAGAGTCATGCGCTTTGATTTTAATCTGGTGCTGCCTAAGGAATTGCATGATGTTGTTTTTTTGCTCACAATTGTAAATCAAGTTTTCAACAAATCATTAGAAAGAAAAACTAAACGACACCGACACTTTCTGTTTTACATCCACAAACACCTCACCACATAAAATCACAGCTTATTTTCATCACATAAAATATCATCATGACACGTATCAAAATTAACTATATTTTTTTCAAAAAAATAGTATTATAGTACAATTTCATGATACAATCTAGTCAAATACAAAATATTGGTCTTCTCTTGTTTTCATAATGTGTACACGTATAAATCTTGGTACTAGCAATAATTAATTACACTAGACTCGTTTGTGATATAATTATGTACATAGGAAGGTTTTTCTTAAAGTGCTACACTCTAACTATAGGTCACAGTCTTAAAAGTAGGAATGCATACAAAATGATGAGCATTTAACAATAGAGAAAGGCACATGTGGTCTTAAGTTTAGCTTTTAAAGCATACATTTACGATACAATTCTTATTTAATGTTACACCACTTTTATAAAAGATTAAAATGTGGTCTAGCACTTTGTAAAAATTTACAATCGAAAAAATCAAAGAAAAATAAGTACTTCACTGATGCACTTGAAAATTCTAGTTTTAGCTGGCCGTTACCTTGGTCTGGACATTATTTGGTCTGGCTGGGCTACAGCATGACCAAAGTGGACATGTCTGGTCCACTTCTAGTCCAGACCACAATTTAGTCGGATCACCTCTGAACCAGACCACAGCCTGGTCAAACTACAAATTGACCAAACAACATCTTACCAAGACCACACCTCAATTTAGCCAGACAACAAAGCTCACTGGATCAGATCTTGACCAGACAACAAAATGGCCATGCAACATGTCAACCAGACCACATCTCAGCTAGACCACGCCTTACATAGACAACTATTTTGCCAGACCATTCTTTCATCAAATTTAGGATGTCGCCTACTACCAATCCCAATATTTCAATACCTATCAAAAGGAGTTACATATTCGCAAGCTCTCCTTACTCTATGCTTTTCATATTTTTTCTTCATTTTATGAGTGTATTAATATTATGCCAGTGAAAATAATAAATTTGGAACTCTAAATCCTAAACTGATCTCTTAACCCTTAATTGCAAATAAACTCCTTGACCAAATTCCAATTTACATATGACCCAGTCACATTTGATGGAAAATTAAATTGAAATGGTACTTGAGCCCAGCAGTCTCATACAAGAACATAAGACTAACATAAAATATACAAAACAATACTTTTAGTACACAAGTGGAAGAAGTTGATTTTCAATCAAAATTTCCCTATTTTCCATTAATATATTAAATGGGAAAAATACCTAGAATAGTGAAGTTCATTATTTATTTAAATATGTGAGCATATACATTTTCCATACAACTACTTGAAATATGATGATCTTATCATTTTGTAACAATAACATCAGCATTTATCACAAGAACTGATTCAGCAAATACACAAAACATGTTACAGGTAAAACGTTCAACAGGTTTTTCGAAAGAAATTTTTTCAAATTTGTGGACTCCTAGGAGATCAAAGCACATTTTGGGAAGACCACAATTTGATCACACCACATCCTATTCAGTCCCCTACTTGATCAGATCAGGATTCGGCCAGACTACAATTTGACAAGACCATATCCGAGTCGAATCATATCTTGACCAGACTACAATTTGACATGTCATCACAATTTTACTACACCACTCACTGTCTTAGCCAAATAACATCTTTTGTCAGACTGCAGCACACTCTATTTAACTGTAAAAAGTGGTATTAATTAAGTATCGTCAGGCTATGAGAGGAGAAAATGTAAAGTACATTGTGTTAATGATCTGAATTAGATAATAAATAATAGAAAATAAAATGGATGATCAATTCTTTCCTAATTTTAGTGAAATGTCATGGCGATGTCGCTCCATCTGCACTTAAGGCCGGGGTAGCTCTCAAGTTTGGTTTGCATAGGGATCTGGCTCCAAGAGTCTGAAAGTACGACCCATATCTATTCCAATTTTTCCTGAAAAAAAGGACCCAATAGCTATACTCTGTCCAGCTCGAAGTATGAAGTAGCAACACGGGTGTATACATTGTACCGACTTTCAGCGCGCGCGCGTGCGTAGGCAAAGCACACGCACATGTGAGCGTCATCACTTCATACTTCAGACTAGATAAAGTATATACCAGAAATGCAGATTTGGGATCAAATTTAATTGCCAGTTTTTCCTCAAAAAAATTTGACCATCTTAGCAATTTGAAAAATCTAGCCTTCAGACTGAGGACATTGAACTAATTTTTCAACAAATTTTAAAGAAAGAAAATTCACCCTTCTTTATTCCCAACATCAATTAACTGCTTCAAAATGCACCTGACAAAAAATCACGGAGTGGACCCCCACCTTGGGTTAGTGGGAAATTGCTCCTAGATCCATAGATACCGCTACCTCACTTTTTGCGGTGATTGTCTGATTTTCCGTTAGGGACATAATACTGAAATAGATGTGTTAATGGGAAATTAACCTAAAGTTACCTGAATTTTGACTCAACATATCTTACCTGCAAGGGTATGAGAAAAGATGTGTTGTGAAGGTCACATGCAATACAGAAGACTTGGATGAACTTGGTTATATTCATTCTTTGCACTGATTTCATTCACCCAAGTGCCAAAGACCATTACGGTTATTGTATTTTGACGAGAGCAAACACTGTATCAAAGAAACTGTCAAGCTATTCATCCTTTTCTATTATCTATGAAGAGACTTTAAGGAAGCAATACAGTCAACAGAGAAGAAGGAAAGTACCTCCTTTTTTAAATGTTCACTTCCGAATACAGCACCATCTTTGGCCTTGGCTTGAGTGTGTAAGACCAAACTCAAGAATTCAGGGGCAAGTTATTAAAACTCATTTGTAACTTAGTTACATGTATACAATTAACTCATTTGTAAGCCTTATATTAAATGTCCGAGCGATGCTATTTTCGTAAACACCAACTTAATTTTTTCTGATTTTATTGCTTTCGCCAAGTAGTACTAGCTTGCCAAACAAATTGTGGTTCTATTGCATGCATGATAATTTAGATATTTACATTACACTATTTCCCTTCTATTTATAACATGACTTCTTGGTATTGCTGCAATGTTGTAAACATTCAAAATTGCCTATTTCTTGGGAGCAAATATTACTTTTCAATGTTCAGCTTCCGATTCCTTTCGCATCAGTGTCTCGGTACAGTCACAAGATAATTTAGATCAATCTGTAAGCTATAATTTGATTAGTAATTAACAATGTTAAGTATTTGGATTTTGCTTATGTGTTTATGAGAGATTGTATTTTGTGTCAACATGTTTATTTCACAAAGCAGGGGCACTAGACCTGTTAGACTTGTTCTTCACCAATTTATAAATCTCACACATAAATTCTTATTTGTTTATGGAAAGTGTACAACATGTCTTAAAATATTTCTATCATTGCATTAAAAACAACTTCAAAAAGGAAAATGTATTACTGATTGGGTTCTTCCATGATCTAGTATCCATACTCTGCTGTAGAAGACATTATAAATCTTCCACAGAGGGGATGTATATTTCAAATGTAGTTGCCCAATGGGGCATTCCTTTCGATATCCAAACTCCCCTGTAGAAGGCTTAATCTATCTCTTCCACAGAGGGCTGGGTATTTCAAATGTAGTTGCCCAATAGGGCCATTCCAAACTTTCCCATTTGAAGGCATAATCACCTGTGGAAGGCTTAATACTTCTGTTGAAGGCTCATCACCTGTGGAAGGCTTTACCTAAATCTTCCACAGAGGGGTTGGGTATTTTAAATAGAGTTGCCCAATAGGGCTATTCTAAACTTCCACTGTGGAAGGCTTGATACTCCTCCTGTGGAAGGCTTTACTTAGATCCTCCACAGGAGGTTGGGTATTTCAAATGCAGTTGGCCAATGAGCTATTCAAAACTGCCCCTGTGGAAGGCTTAATCACCTGTGGTAGGCTTAATCACCTGTGGAAGGCTTAATCACCTGTGGAAGGCTTAATCACCTGTGGAAGGCTTAATCACCTGTGGGAGGCTTTATTTTTTTTTTTTTTTTTTTTTCTTCCATGATCTAGTATCCATACTCTGCTGTAGAAGACATTATAAATCTTCCACAGAGGGGATGTATATTTCAAATGTAGTTGCCCAATGGGGCATTCCTTTCGATATCCAAACTCCCCTGTAGAAGGCTTAATCTATCTCTTCCACAGAGGGCTGGGTATTTCAAATGTAGTTGCCCAATAGGGCCATTCCAAACTTTCCCATTTGAAGGCATAATCACCTGTGGAAGGCTTAATACTTCTGTTGAAGGCTCATCACCTGTGGAAGGCTTTACCTAAATCTAAACTTCCACTGTGGAAGGCTTGATACTCCTCCTGTGGAAGGCTTTATTTCAAATGCAGTTGGCCAATGAGCTATTCAAAACTGCCCCTGTGGAAGGCTTAATCACCTGTGGTAGGCTTAATCACCTGTGGAAGGCTTAATCACCTGTGGAAGGCTTAATCACCTGTGGAAGGCTTAATCACCTGTTGGAGGCTTTACCTGAATCTTCCACAGAGGAAATGGGTATTTCAAATGTAGTTGCCCAATAGGGCTATTCCAAACCTCCTCTGTGGAAGGCTTGAACATCTGTAGAAGGCTTAATCACCTGTGGGAGGCTTAATCAGGAGTCTTCCACAAAGAAGGTATATACTCAATTTCAAATTCATACTCTGCACGTGGAAGACTTTAACTTAACATTCCACAGGGTTAGTGTAAATTTCAAATGGAAAAGAAAATTGACTTATGATTTGGCAATCTTGCAAAGAATGGAAGGCCTACCAGTTTCCCTCAGCCTTGTGCAAATAAAGAGTTAGGCTTGTGATGCCACCTCAGGGCAACTGTTTCACTGTTTCCTCATGAGCAATTACTATCTGTAATACTGGCCAAACTATAGCTTATTTTGAGTCATGTTGGGTTATATTGAGTCATGCTGAGTCACATTGAGTCACACTTCATTTTTATGACTAATCAGACTAGTGCAAACTGTTAACAACTATTGCACCCAAAGTACATTTTGGTATAAGGTGCTTTATATTGACACGTTCATAATTATATTACACCGTTTACACCTACTTTGTTAATGGAATAAAGCACATGACAGGGAGTTGGTGAGAAGCGTATAATATAATTATGCCGTCAAATTTCATCAAAACATGTTACCCATCTTTTATTTTCCTCTGTTCAGGTTCAGGTGATTTGATGGTGTGTTCAGGGTTTAATTTTGACCTACGACCTTTAACAACTTCCAATGTCCCTGAGTACAACATACTAATAAATTACATTCACAAACACTGAATGCAATGTTTTTGTTTTGCACTATAGTAGCTGTCACAAAATAATGGTCCGCTCTTGACTCCGTATACGCTTGTGATCTGTGAGTGCTCGGAAGTCGAACACGCAATCAGCCAATCAGATTAACGATTTGTTGTTATGGCTATGACCCGATTCAAAAAAGCCAATCGGACCCGCACTTCCGAGTTTACACACGATACGCCCCATTTTTAGAAGCGAGGGCTGTTCTTTTGTGACAGCTACCATAGATGAATCATTTTACCTCCAAGCTCCCCATGCCAGCCCCACTGTTGTGAGATCTGGAATATGAAAAACCTTATTGCAAATGGACACTATATACCGTTTTGTTCAGTCTTGGTTTCAAGATACATGGTCACCATATATGTGCTAATGCTACATTTTTTTAGGTTGCGTGGCACAACACACAGCCCCTAATTTTTCCCCAATGGTGAGGGTTTCGGCTTGGTTAGGATTTTTGTTTTAAATAATTGTTTCATGTGAACATGCAAGAAGGTAGTAAGTGGAATAGCTGCCAATTGTCAGATATTCCATTAAACATACATTATGCCAAGTCTTTGGTCAGTGGCTCTGAAATAGTTCTCGGAGACACAAGTTGCTTGAGAAAACCCATTTCAAAAGCCAACTGAGTCAGGAATGATAAATTGAGTTATATCAACCCACAGGCAGCACACAGAGGATCCACAAAGCAGCTATTTTACTTACAATATTTGCAATTACATGGGAACAAATTAATAAACTCCCTCGAAGGGAATGACCTGAAACTGTTTAACATTTCTTGAAATAACATTAACTTATTGGGACAAGTAGATTAGGATTTCGGCTCAAGCTTCTTAAGACATTTTTCTACCTTTTTGAGACTTTACATGTGAAAGCGTGACCTCTTGAGACATAATTATTTCATCTAAGACAAAAATCACCAACAAATTTGGGGCAAAATCAAAATTGCTTAATTTGTATATCCAATCTCTAAATTCTGGCGATTTTTTTTCCACTAAGTTACAGGCAAATTTATGAACATTATGATTAACCTAATTAAGCTTTAAGTTCAATACAATAGGTGATAAACCGTGCAATTTACAACAAAGTTAATACAAAAAACTTTGCTTACATCCAAAATCCAAAATGAACATAAATTTTCAGAAAAAACATATGTCCACCACATTTTCAAGGGAATTATGTATGCTTATGATTTGGCTTGAATAGTAATCATTCATAAAAAGTGCATAAGTTTTTGGTGTAAAAGGTGAAACTAATTTTATCAAAACCTAAAACTAGTTTTTTTTTTTCCAACATTTAAATAAAGTGCTAAACCAGCATCAACTTGTTTACAGCACAGTCACTTGAGTTACAAATGTCTTCATCCACTAAGGACCAGTTCAAAGGGGGTGTACTTATACATGTTACGGAATGAACTGACCTTGTGTGAATTTGGGTATCAGTATCATTACCCAACAAAACCAAGGGGGTGTATTTTCTAAATGAAATGGTGAATGAAGCTAATGACTGTGCCAAGAATTGATATTTGACAGTATTAGGGAGGGGATAACTCTTCAAAATTTAAATAAGGGAGAATTTAGGGATATTCTTTGTGATAGATTAAAATTCCTAATTAACTCATTTGAATATTACTGAGAGTCTGGATAAGGAAACAGCTTAGCTAGAACTAGTTGCTGGAATGTTATGCAAATGGTTCACAAATTCGTACTCTACAAACCCACGTCTGGCAACGTAGCTTTACATAACATGTCCTACGTAAATGCTGGAGGACGCACGGTTGTGGAAAAATGGTACAGTGAAAAAAAAGGGGTATTTTAATTTTTATAGATATTTCTATATTATACATTATGGACTAGGTTAGAATTCTGGATCATATCTTGTGATTTTGAGGGGGCATCATTGTGTTAACCAAAAGTTGATAACGTTAAGGACCTAGTTCTTATATTCAGAATTGTTAGTACTTGTAATTTACATCTTGAGTATCGTCTGATATATTCATCATTTTACAGAATAATTCAACCAATCCAGCATTTTGAAGGGCCCCCCCCAGGGTGGGGCTTAATGTACTTTTTGAACCTGCATAATACTCATCATATTCAAATACGATATACACAATTATGCATATTCACACAATAATACACACAATCGTGCAGATTCAAACACTACGTACCCAAAGTTGTTGGTTAAGAATGGAAGGACCCAACAACTGTGGTTGTATGTGAAAAAAAAAAGGAACCTGATTGTGTTTACTTGAAAGTTATACAGGTCTGGGATTAACAGGGAATGAGATTGTAGCATTATCAATTATCAAAGTGTTGCAGAGTATTCGCCCTGGCATGGTTTGCACACTAAATAAAATCTAGAAAATGCTTTTCAATTTACCCCTTGTACATCAAAGTCACGCCAATGATACAACACATTTGGTTGTTAATGAACGTCTAATCTGATATCTAATCAATTGATTTTGTCACAAAGTATAAGTGGGAAAGGAAACAAATTGCCACATGAAAGGATTAAATTCGATGAATCTTGTGCCATAAGCCATATCTGTGATTTTACTTTATGAACAATGAAAAAAGGTTTGAATGATTACGCTACAAACGTCGCCCCCTATCTGCTTGTGAATTTAGATCTTATCAAGTGTTAATATTGAGCCCTTGTAATAATTTCATGAAGTGTAGCAAAATGTTAACAATGTATCATTTCATTTGAGAAACTCTCTCTCCTTTTAGAAGTTTTTTGTACCCTCTGCAACAGAGGGTGCTTTGAATCAATCCCACAATGAATTGCAATATGCCTACACTATACTGTACCAAACACATGTCAGTACTTAGGAATAAAAAAAGTATTCAAGAAGTTAAAGAACCAAAAGACATTTCATTTCATGCAAAAAATTACCTAAATACTAGCACCTTGTAAGGTAAAATGAGCGCGAATGTCAGGGTTTTTATGTGTTGAAAATAGGATTTTTGTGGGATCACACGACCGTGAAAATTTCTCAAAATCCATAGTAGCATATAAGGTTCACAGGACAGAGAAAATTTTGTAACCTTTGACCACTACCTGCTTTTCAAAGAGTACATCTCATTGGCTAATTAAGTCATATATTCATTTCATTAACCAATTGAAATGAGTGATTCTGAAAACTTGTCAGTAATATTAGCACATCCCACATTGGGACAAGGGAGCAATTTCTTGTGACTACACCAAAAAACAAAATTGACTCTTTCTACAGACCACACAAAAAGAGTAATTTAAGTTGGGCCTTTCATTCCCACATTGGCTTACATATTACAGGGGCGGATCCAGGATTTGAAAAACGTCAAAATTACCGGTGGGGGCTGAAAGATTCTGAAAGGCTGTAACTTGTCAAAAATAGGCTGATTTGCAAGAATTTGCAGAATTACCGGGAGGCGCGAGCCCCCTCCGCACCCTCCCTGGATCCGCGCCTGTATCAGCCCCTCCATATGAGACGATGCTTATACATTATCACCTGTAATTCTATGTCTTGAATAAAACTTTTGTACTCATACTGATATACTCATACTCTCATACGCAGGTAAAGATACTCGTACTACAATTCTGATAGATTTTATGTTGATGAGTGGATGCTAGAGTGTGTCCCCAATGCCGTCGTCTAAACCGTCGTGTTTGTTGTTAAAGCTGAGTACTGGTTCTTCCATATCGTCTTTTGGCTTCTTGTTTTTCGGTTTCCAGATGCTGCTGTTTGATGGCGTGCTCCTGTAACATTAGCACAAAAAAGTAAGCATGTCAATCATCTTGTTATCCACGTGACATTTCTGAAAACAATATTCCAGTCAAAATATATGGCAAGAGCTAGCATCCTTGTAAAATTCAGAAAAATCCATGGCAGAAATCTTGCCATATAACCCTACAAAAGTCAAGAACTATTTCAAGAGCCACTGACCAAAGACTTGGTATAATAGTATGTCTGATGGGAGTGGTCTTATAGGTGCCTTTCAGCAGGGGTTGTAGGAAATTTCAGGAACAGGATGAGAAAGTGACATTATAGGTGCCTTTCGGGAGGGATTGGTAGGAAATTTCAGGAACAAGATGAGAAAGTGACATTATGACCTTGCAGAAGCTGGTTTTGACACAGAAATTTGCCCCTTTTTTGGTGAAACCCAGCTCTCTGATTGGTCAAATCAACTGATCTAGATTTAATTAGGTGTGAAATTATGTCAGTTGAGACATAGCTTAAAACTTGCTCCTGATTTGGGACTTGGGGAGGACCGATTTGGGAATAAAGCCCAACAGGAGCAGTCTAATAGTTATTTGAAGGTGGTTGTGGCCCATCCATTTTTCATTTAACAGTGGCATAACCAGCAGGGGGCAGCAGCACCCCCATGCTCAGAACCCTTGCCCCCTGCCATCCCCCCAAATGAACTGACCTTTTGTGCAGTGTCTATGGAAAAGGACCCAAATTTTCCCCCTCATAAAATGCCTCAGCACCCCTTCCACCCCCCCATTTGCAAAGGTCTTGTTTCGCCACTCATTTAATTACCATAATACAGCTACGAATAAAAAAGCATAGACACTGATTTACTAATTTGTTTAGTTTACAACATTTCATTTTGTCTTAATTTGCGTTTTCCTTGGATAGATCTTCACTCATGCCCTCATTGATGTACTTTTAAGTCATATTTGACATTCCACATCTCTTCTGCCACTTCTTTTGCTTCCTCCAACCAATCTTGGTAAGTGGCATTGTCTTCGAGTTCCGAATTTGGTTCTTCATCCGATGACTGTTCTTCATCAGAGGACTTGTTTTTATCCTCATCTGTTTCAGATTCTGAGGAACCTTTCTAACCCCCATCTTCCTTCTCAAACTCTGTTTTCAAATCCTCCATTTCAGACTCTTCAATTCTGAACTTTCTAAATGTGTGTTCATACCAGTTTCATGATCATCTTCACTGATTGTTCGTCAACAGTAGATTGATTTTCAGCATGTACAACCTCTGTATGTCTCCGTCAATTATAATTTTTTGTTACTTTTTCTGTCACACTCGTGACAAGCAAATGGTTTGTTGAGTGATATAGAATTCATGTTGTTTCCTCAATGGTTTCTTATACACAACTGTTTGACCCCATGCAAATTGTCTCTTATTTTTAGAGCAATTTTAAGCAATGGCGACACAATTTTGACAACTGATATAAGTAGGAACATACAAGAGCTATTATCTCTGCAAAAATCAGACAAATCCATTGCAGGAATCTTGCCATACAGGCCTACAAAGGTCATGATTTGTATGTTATAGCACCCTCTATATGCTCATTCTCCATAGAAAGACATGGAAAACTAGATTTTTTAAGAAAAATCATATTTGCCCGCAATGAAATTTCGAAAAAATTGACAATGGATGTAGTCAGTAGACTTAATAATCCAAATTAGTTGTCAAAACTGTGTCGCTGGCGATAATTTTTTTGTTTATTCTGGTTTTGTCATAATAAATGAGACTTTCAACAGCTGTGCCATTTCTCATTTTGTTGCGCTATTGCTCATTTGTTTAGCTCACTTTGCATTGCCCATTTGTTAATTTGTTTTTTCTATTGCTCATTTGTTGTTTTGCTCCTTCATATTGATTGCTCATTTGGCTCTTTTGCTCACATTATATCAATTTATAATGAGTGAGGCGCTGAAAGTCGATTGTGAGTTTATTGTTACCCGCACGCATCGCTTTTGGAGACTATATAGAAATACCTGCGTCAAAATTTAAGATTGCCAAATATTCATTCTTTTAAAATATTGTTGTTTTCCACCAGGTTTAAGCAAATTTGAAACACATTTTTGTTTGTAAAGCATATTTTGGATAACTTTGAAGAAAACCAGGCTTTTTTCTGTGGGCCCAAATTTCTTGTATCAATTTGGCTTTTAAACACACATTTTTTTTAATTTTTCTTTTTTTATAATGAAAGAATGAAAATAAAAAGTCACCCATCAACCAGGAAAGAAAAAGTACACGATACCAAACTCAGAATTGATTAAGCATTAGTTTAATGAAGCAAGTGAGCCGAATGATTCCATGTGATGAAATAACTGAATGCCTGGGAGTGCATTAGTAACAATATTCACAAGACACATTTTGAATTTTCCAATTATGAGTCACAAATGCAACATACAAAAAGTGGATATATTTTTTTTACTATTTGCACGAATATAGGCAGTCGATATTTGTTTTATATAATGTTTTGCATCCAGTCTCCTCATCACGTGCAGAAGTGCTGTCATGGTACAAAAAAAATATTGGGCATTAAGGGTAAACTCATTTAAATAATTTGGCTCTGCATACAAATGCTAAGCAGTTAATGCTAGTTAGCATTTGGTGTAGAATTGCTACTGTCTGTTCAAGTAACTTAGATGTCCGGTTTTATTAATTATTTCCAAAAATATACGTTTTCGAATAATCACGAAAAGAGTTGTTGGGTATCTTTGGACTAAGACTGTTTTTACATGACAAAAGAATGAGACATTTTAAACTTCAACATCTATTGAAATTTGGGTAGTTCATCCTCGTTTTGAAAAATGAGCAATAAAGGTTTGGAACCATTAGTAATTACGTTTGCGGAAGGTTCCATTGGGACATCCACTTAGTAGGTAGTGAAAGTTGTTGCGTCGTGTCGGAGAGATGATTTCACAAAACGATCAATAGGCCTATTGTCCGCCACCTTTACTGGTTATAATGATAAAGCCAACGTTATTCAACGAACAAATCCGTAACCCTGTTATTTGCAGCGAATTTTTGCAATACAAACGAGATATCAAGGTTCCACTCGGTATTCCTTGGAATGGGTGGCTTACCAGGGAGCTCTGTGATGCTTTTGTTCGTAACAAATTGAGCATAAACAGGGAGTACCTCTATTAAAATA